>SNVD02013612.1:0-82600 GCA_013180625.2 Boswellia sacra | reverse complement strand
TTTTCTCTGCATCGGCATGGCTAGAGATCCTTGCCAATGCTTCTTGGTACGTGCAAGGGAGGTTAACAGAAAATTCCCATGCTAGAGGGAGCTCCCCTTTGATTCCTTGAACCAAACCTTGCATAGCGTAACCATCATTAAATAGATCCACTCGGGCAACCTCCCGCTGATATCTGTCCACAAATGCACGGAGGGATTCATTACGACCCTGCTTGATTGACAGAAAGCTTTGTGCTGGTCGACTTCTTGTCTTCATATTGCCAAAGTGCGTGAGGAAACTACGAGCAAGCTCATCAAAGCTGGAGATGGATGCAGCTGGCAACCTCCTATACCACTGCTTAGCTGATCCTCCAAAGGTAAGAGAAAAAGTTCTACACATGATTCCCCCTGAGACCCCTTGTATCTCCATATGAGAAATAAAAGAGTCTATATGCTCTTGGGGGTCCGTCGTCCCTTGGTAAAGCTCAAGTTGCGGCATCCGAAATCCGTACGGGTATCTTTCCCTTAGGATATTTTCAGCAAAGGGTGACTCCCATTGTGGACGACCATCCTCTTCTCCTCCTGAACGCTTAATCAACTTTTCCAGTTTATGAATTTTTTCATCCATTTCTCGCTTGAACTCCGCATAATGATTATCTGATGTTTCCTCCTCTGAGACATCCATTGGGACAACATCTGGGTGATGATTCTTCACTCTAGGTGGTGAGCTAGGGCGATTTCTTTTTGACTGATAATTACCTCCTGGAGCGTAAGGACCATGATAAGAATAGGCTGGCTGACACTACAAGAAATTTTTTAATATTTGACACATCAATTTTAACTTATTTGAGGGTTTTATAAATATGCAGTCAAATATTACGTAGCCTCGTAAAGTCAACCCACATTTTTACTTATTTGACACCATCCTATTTTAACTTATTTACAAAATTGCCATTCTATATAAATATCTCCTTTCCCTTTTCGTTGTCATTGTTCCCTCCTCTTTTTTCTCCAGCCCGCTTTTTCCTTCACATTGTTCCCTCTTCTTTTTTGCTCCAGCCCGCTTTTTCCTTCATCGTTCCTATATCAGTCACAGAACGCAATGCCTCCTCATCAGATTCGACTACTAATCTATTACTTTAGGTCACCAAAAATCAGTTGGTTGAAGATCTTCTCAGATCTGAAGCAAATCTCTCACTTTCAGTCACCACAAAAGCTTTTGGTTGAAGGTCGTCTTAGCTCTTAACTTCGTTAATGGTAATTTCTCCAATCTGAAATCTCACTTTCTCATTTTTCCTATTTTGTTGAAGGAACCCTTTGATTTGATTGGAAATTAGTCAAAATCTTGAATGGAAAGCTCACTTTGCTATGAACTTTTATAGCCGTTGCAAATCTGCTAGATGTGGCATCATATAAATCGAAATTAAAAAAATAAAAGAGGAATCAGTTAACTATATTTTTTTGGCTGAAATTAAAAAAAATAAAAAGAAGAGAATAAGGAAATTTCAGATCTGAGATGGTGGTGGTGTCTAGTAGATTTCTTAGGATAGATATTATAAAGAAATTGTTTTGCTTGAGAGAGGAAGGGATTCTATGTAATCTATTTTCTCTTATAATTATTTGATAGCATATACTTTAACTGAAAGCTTCAAAATTTGAGACTATGAGGAAGAAGCTTGAGGTTTCCCAATTGTGAGTCCCTCCTCACTTTCTTGCTCTTTCATTTCCAACTTACTTGACCTTGCTAGTTTGATTTTTCGATTGGTTGATGGTTCTTAATCGTTGCATCAGTTGATAGGGTTTTCATTTGTGGTTTTTTTCTGACTTCATTATTTGATTTGTTTTGTTGCTTGGGTTGTGATATTTACGGAAATTGGGTGCATCTGATCTGGGTCATGTTGTGACCTTACCTTGGGGCTTGCTAATTGGCGGTTTTGTTGCAATTTGGATATCTAGTAGATCTTGGTTGATGGGTGTATAATTTCTGAGGGATTTGTGTTGATTTATGCTATGGTTGTTTCTATCATAAGGTAATTGCAGTGCGTGGGGGTTAAATTTGTTGGTTTTGATTTGTAGGGGCTTTGAATTTTCTGGGTTTACGATTGGTGATTGAATCTGTACGCATTTTAGTGTTTTTGACAAGTAATTGAATTTCTGGTGTTGTATGTTTTCGGCTTTGAGTTTTCTTGATTTATGATCGAAAATTGGAAGTTTTTTTTTTAATCGTGGATTTGATATGTCCAAAACTTTACATGTTAGAAGACTTTTTTATCTTTCCCTTCCGCTTCATCAACTACTTTGTCGATTTAAAGAACTAACAATTAATAATTTTTGTTTCTTTTATAAAAATGTGTCTAAGAAATCTGTTGACTTAAAGAAGCTTGATATTATGCTAAATATTTTTTTCTTATTTGAGTCACTATTAGTTGCAAATTTAATTTGATGGTTTAACAAAGACAAAATGAGATTGCTAGTTTGGTTTGAACTTACCTCCAGTACCTCTGAAAATATAGAGGACAATGATTGAAAAGCACCGTAACATGAAATAAATGGTTTTAAAATTACAAGGAAAATGTCTATAACATAGATACTATTCACACTGAGATCCTGAAAATATTCAATATGGTGCTATCTGCTTGTGATATCTGAGAACTGATATATTAGCAGAAAGGAACTTTCTAATATTCAGTGTTTATTCCTTAGGATCTTTGCAGATTGTCTTCAATTGAGATTTAATAATCTTGATTCTTTTTAGACTAAATTGTAACTTTTGCAGGTGGTTTTAGTAGAGGCTATCCTGAGAATGCTGGAGCAGCTGGTACATACTTTAATGCATATTTACTGAGTTTAAGAGTTGGCAACGATAATCTAACGACAGAAACAGAAACTCCTCTGCTCGATTTTCCTACCAGCCCTCTATTGTCAACTGTTTTTGTGGAGAAAAATGCAAAAGTTTTAGTTCCATTGCTTTGGACCAGAGTTCAGGTTACCGAATCTTTGTCTTCAAAACTAGTACTTATCTCATAAATTTAGGATTTTTCTACTTCTCTGTAATACCATGCAAGGTATTGGTTGAATTGAATTATTCTATTTCTATGCAGTGTTTCCTGCTGCAATTGTTTTCCCTTGGATGAATAATTGAATGACCAAGCATTCTTACTCCTCGTGTATTTGTTTTATCTTTTTTTTTTCAATTGGTCATGGATACTTGCCTGTGGTTTTTGGTAATAATCCTGTTTGGGATACCTTGTGATGGTTGACCATAGCTGTTTGTTTCCTATATTTAATCACAAACATTAACTAGAGAAATAAAGCATCATTAGTTGCTTTGAGATAGGATATAATAGGGTAGGATGATAGTAAAGCTAAAACACTCAAATTGAGAAAATATCTAATAGAATCTGAAGATTATAGATCTTAGAATACTACTGGTTCCTTTATTTGTTTAAGATAAAGACTGCTACTGTTTTTCAGCCTGTAAAGATTAAATTTACATACAAAAAGTAAGTTGCATTTTTGAGAGCATGGTTATTGAAGATGAAGTTCGTCATTGGACTCTAGTGGTTTGATATAGTCGGATTTAGAGAGAGTTTAATGAGGTACCTTCAGAAAGTGCTAGAGATCTTACCATCACTGTTTTCTTTTTTTGGGGGGCTGAATTTTTTGTAGATAGGAATGTGCTTCAAATATGTTTGGACTATCTAGCTGGGAGGTTATGTTCCATAGCTTTTTAGACCATGAAAGGTTGTGGGTTCTGATCTACGTCTCTAGTTTCAAACCATTTATAAGAGATAAAGCCAAGGATGTTTTCAGGCATCGGGAAAAAAAAAAGAGCATTTGACAATTTGAAAGCATTGTTTTATGTTAATCAGAGCCTTTTCTTCATTTAAAGGTGCTGGGGGACTTGATACCGCTGTTAAATTTGGCTATTGCTTAGTATTTTTCTTTTCCATGCAATGTCTCTTGGTTTTTATTTTAGATTCTAGTACTCTTTTTATTGCTCTTCTTGTCTAGTTATCTCTTTATTCTCTTCTTATTGATATATTTCTTTATGAAACATAGTTTCTAATATTTATTTGCACCCTTTGATTGTGAAGGTGAGAGGCCAAATTAGTCTTTATTGTGGAGGCAGCATTGTCTTTGGATTGTCTGAATTTCCAGTGTCAGAATTTGAGCTTGTAGCTGAAGAACTTCTGATGAGTGACTCTGTCATAAAGGTATGTTACCTTTGCTTACTTATATGCTTCTTATTACTGTCTAGTGCTTAATTTCTTTAAGAACTTAAATCAAATATGGAAAGAGCTAAATGGAAAAATAGGTTCCTTATATCTGACAGACCACTTGGATATGAGGATTTGTGAGTCCAGTTTTATATAACTTGCATCCTTATTGAACTTATTTTGAGTACTTTAGAAGTCAATTTCAACCTTTTTAATTGTTTAGTTTATTTTATTGTTTGCATTGTTTTGTTGCATCTAGAGAATGTTGTTTGACCCTCTCATTTGCTATTAATGTTGATTTGGTGCTTAATTTATTGCCATAAAATGATGCAATTTGATTCTAGTATTAGTTTTTAATGATTATTACCTTTGGAATTTGGAGGTTGAAACTTGTGCAAAAGTGTGAGGGATGTGTTTAACATGGCAATTTCGGAGGAATTTGACAAAAGAAGAAAAAGAAAATGGAATTCCTTTTGAATGGAAATACTTTAAAATTTGTGAATACCTTTGATGAAGGGTCGTCTATTTATATATAAACCATTTCATTTGTATGAGATCTTCAAGGAATGCAAGTTTCGTGGTCTAAACAAAACTAAGAATCAAACAGATTTTGTTCAAAATTGTGTAAAATTCTGTAAAATGAGAATATGTTGGAAAGAACTCCGTGGAAAAAGTGAGAATATGTTTGAAAGAACTGCAGAATTTGACAAAATTGAGACCAAGAATTTGATTTGCATGCGTTATGGATTAGAATACTTGTAATTCTGTAGATTCTCCCCTCCCACTATGTAAAAGTATGGCTTTTATGACGAAAGAATTTGCTTGGAATACATTCTGTCGAGATTATATAAGGATACCATCGGTTTTTCTCAAACAATATAACGCAAACAACATGGGCATTGCAGATAGCATCAAGAGCTTTACATTGTCCCAAATTCGTTCCATATTATCCACACTACCGTCATCTTCTGTTGACCAGGAATCACAAGCATTCGTTCAGATTGTTGCTCAATAGAACCACAAGCAGCTTATGCTCTGATGGCAAATTGCTGCGATTGCATTCTTCTTTTCATCAGCACTTGGAATGGCAGCCATGAATGCACAAACTAAACCACAGCATCCCTTTTCTTTTTACATGCTTTCTTTGGCTATTTTGCTTCTCTTGCTTTCTCTCTTTGTTGCAAAATTCGCTGGCCAAAACTTCACTACCACAGCTCAAGTGCTGGAAACAATAGCTGTCATCCCTGTTGCCACAACCATAGTCTTCACCATTGTGATTACACTTCCGCTTAGCCTCTAGTGTGCAGCCTGGGCTCTCTAGGCAACCGCCTCATTCATTGTTTTCATCTACAGATATTGCTTCTAATTACCTTGTTATCACTCGTTATGTCTTTCATGGTTATCATTGTTATCACTTGTCATGTCCTGCTTTACATTCCAAGGTTTTATGTCCTGTTTTAGTCTAACAGCTACATTTCAAGGTTTTCACGTCATGTTTTAGTCTTAACAGCTGCTTATATTCCTTTATCCTCTCATATGACATATTACAAACGTTATCAACAGATTAATTTCCTGTTAGCCTCTCTTAAAATTTGAATAATATAAATAAATATCTTCTTAATGTGAAGAAATATCTTATTGGTGTTTGCTGTAGGCCTCTCTAGTAAGTAAGAAAAGGAATGCTGTAGATTTATCCGATTGATCTTTAAAGGAGAATAATGTACAAGGCTTCTTCCAGGAAGCATGTCTATTCATTTCCTTGCATTTGGTAAGAAGTTTCAAAAATACCATATATTGGAAAACGCGGGCAAACCGTCTATACCGCTGTGTAGACAATTGGACGAAGAAATTTCGTTATAACAGCAAGTTGAACCCTAGGGAGCAAACAAGTTAAAAGATGAGATTCCTCTCACACCTATACACTTTGCAACTATCTTATTAGATTATCTCAACGATTCTTCGGTAACAGTGTCACCAATGCTTGGTGCTTTCGTGCAGGCAAGCATAAGATAAAAGGTGCAAATTTAACTGATAAAACAGCAATAAGAGTATGTCATTTATACGCATCTTCTTGTACGTATGGCCATGGCTAGGGAGTTAATGCAAAGAAACTTCATAACACACACCTAGGAAGTCAATGTTTGCCAAGGCTAGCTTTTTCTTACACCATTGATTGCTCCTCCATACGGACCTTTGAAACATTCATAATAAGTATAATACCCCCCACACCACCAAAACACACTGCCTAAATCACAAATCATCGGAAGCCCATTTCTTGTCCAACAACTTCCCATCAATCGATCAGCATCACACTTGATAGGCAGTTCCTTGAACATTAAACCAAACCAATTTACTAACGCTAGTCTTATGAGCTTTATTATTGTGAGTGTTGATGATATTAATGTTCAATTGGTGCACTTTGTTAGCATTCATCTTCGTGGTCTGCTAGTAATTTGATCATCTTCGGAAATATATATATATATTTGAAGCTATGTGGTTTTAAGCAGTGCCTCTTAGCTTCTTAATTTAGTATCATAGAGACTGATCATGGAAGATTAGAGATGCTGAAATGTGGCAAGGCTTTGTCTTAATGTGGTTCGATCTTTAAGCCATTAGGTTCAATTAATTCCTAAAATGTAGAAGTAACCTTAGTGGTAGTTGGCATATAATTATGGAGGCATAATTATTTTCCTCCTGTATTTTCCCTTTTTCTATAGGAGAGAATACCACATTTCTAGTTGGAACTTGAGGAACTCATAAAATTAATTGGGGTTTGTGGCATGGACAGGAATTAAAGTGGACTTGCTGATGATACTTTTTATTCACATGATCTTTCGGCAGATGAAGGGGGGCTGGAGTCTTCCAAGTCTTTGAACAGGTCATGGTATGTGTAAATTTGATATGTTAGCTAGTATCTCTTTTTTTTTTCTTTTTAACCCAATAAACCTTCTCCGATTTGTTTCTCTGCAATTTTAATTACTCCCACAACTTCCAATTCTTTACAAAGGGTTAATATGAAAAATTAAGCCTGTATTTTGTTATTAATTTTTTTTTGGTGTTTGTCAGTGTAGTTAAGAAGACTTAAAAGAGAAGTTTTCAACTGCCAACTGGGTTGTTTTGTTTTGTTGCTTGCTTGCTTTGTTTGATTGTGCGCGTTGTTAGACGAAGAAGAAGTGAAATGAGAAGGTTCAGTTGAAACGGTAAGTGTGGTGGATCTTAAAAAAAAAATTTTTGTTTCTTTGGTTGATGGAATTCGAGAGAAAAGAGAAGAAAACTGTTAAACATTGGTTCGATGTCTGTTGTTTATTTTGTATTTTCTTGCTTTTGCTTCCAATCAAGGAAAAAAAAGTTTTTTTTTTAGTGACTTACAACTCAGTGACAGGTTGATTCTGTCTGGTTTCTGAGAATATCGAGGGAAAATGGATCTGAATCTTGCTTCTTTATGTCACTTCTTTCTTTTTCATCAAGCTTTATGAATGTTCTATTGATAACCGAACAGAGAATCTTTGAATTCTTAATCGATTTTTCAGTTTTCCGTATTTCGAATTTAATTGACTTTTAAGTATAATTGGGTTAGTTATTTCAAATGACTTCAGTTTCATTTTCTCTTTCTTTTAACTGATGTTCTGAGAAATGGAAACCGTTGAAAATTAAAAGCTTGTTATAGGTTTTGCTATGACTTCTCCGCTTGATTGCTTAGTTTCTGTTTCAGTTATGTACTAGCATTCTGTTTCAATAATGGAATGTAGTGAAAAATTTTCCAATTTTGTTGTTGGATGAAATGTACCATGATCTTTATTCGTATTTCATTTTCTTATGTATTGTTTTGTGAGAATTAGGGATATTCCTGTTAACATGAAGCAGTAAAGTCAAAAGTAGGTATTATTTGAATCATGTTTTTCCAACTGCAATTGAGAGTTGTCGCAACTTCATAATTTCTCCAAAGTGCATATTCCCATCATAAAAAATCTTTTTAATATATAGCCTATAAATATTTTTAGGACTCATATGAGCTTATCTAGTACCTATATTTGTTTTACAGGACCACCAATTTACTGACGCAAGCATATGGCCACCCTTGGTGATATTGGAGTTGCAGCAACTATCAATATCCTCAGTGCATTTGCTTTCTTATTCGCATTTGCCATTCTTCGAATTCAACCGATAAACGACAGGATCTACTTTTTGAAATGGTATCTGAAGGGCTTAAGAAGTAGTCCTTTGCAAACCGGTGCATTTACAAGCAAGTTCGTTAATTTGGACTTCAGGTCATATGTGAGGTTTCTGAGCTGGATGCCAGCAGCACTGCAAATGCCAGAGCCTGAACTAATTGACCATGCAGGATTGGATTCTGCTATTTACTTGAGGATTTACTTGATAGGGTATGCTCTTTTGAGAGTTTCTCTTTTCCTGATATTCATTTATTTTTGTCTTAGACTCACTCTTGCCTGTTCCTTTCCTATTTAAGTGCAGGCTTAAAATTTTTGTTCTGATTGCCTTCCTTGCATTTACAGTCATGGTACCAGTTAATTGGACAAACAGGACCTTAGAGCATTCTAAATTAAGTTACAGCAGCATAGAAGCATTGTCTATATCAAATATTCCAACTGGATCACGCAGGTTTGTCAATGTATCTGAAAGCTCTATTGTATTATTATCTTTATTATTTATCTTCTGAATGTTTCCATTTGATAACTGAAACGTATGATCTTCAGCATGACTGCTATATTATTTGCAATAGTTAGACATAGTTGAGTTGTTAAAAGTTCCCCCTTTTTTCTTTCATTAGAATTAAGAATCATCAAATTAGATGTTTCAACTGAAAATAATAGAATTCAAATTTTTATGGTAGTTAATGTGACTGGTCTTAATTTGTGACTTAAAGAGTCTTTTACGCACATTCTTAATATTATATGCACACCTTTTGGTTTCAGATTTTGGACCCATTTAGTAATGGCCTATGCCTTTACCTTCTGGACATGCTATGTGTTGAAAAGAGAGTATGAGATAGGGGCTGCAATGAGGTTGCATTTTCTTGCATCAGAGCACCGTAGGCCAGATCAATTCACAGTAAGATCAACTCTATTAATCAAGAAGCTAAAGTGATGTGCATTTATCATTGTTGCATTGTTTAAGAAATGGGAGGTTTTGTCACTATTTTTCTTGAATAAAGAAGTGTGTTTGGAGGAGTGATTCCATTCAAAGAGTAATTAGTTTGAGCTGTCAGATGAAACACGTATTTTGAGTGAAGCCAAACAGGGTCATTCAGGTATTGATTGTATTGAACTTTACATCAGATGGACTGCATATGCTTATCCATTACAATCTGCCTGTGCTATGTGACACTTTTGGGCTTTATACTTGGGCTCTCTCAGCCTCAGTAGGAGGATGAAGTTGCAATAGGTTTTAGAGACCCAGCTGTTACAAGCTCATGAAAGATCTACTTGAGGTTTTAAGTGTCCATCCAAGACCCTGCTGACATTAGTTGCTGAACTCTGTAACTTAGGTTGACAATAGATATATTAGTTTTGTCCTCATCTCCCCCAGTTGCTCATAAATGGACTAATGATGTGTTTTGCATATTAGAAAATATAATAATAGAGAATTATTTTCCAAACAGCATTTTGAAAAAGTTATGAAATTAAAAATTTGAAAAAGAAAAGAGAATTGCTTTTCATTCTTTCTTCATTAACAAAATTACTATCTAATTTGTTTCTTAAATCATTTTATGTATACGTTATACCTTTCCTTGAAGCTAATAAAGGAAAGCAACAAGCTACTGTGATGTAGTCGATATCCTGACAGTTAATATGCTCTGTTAAAGTGAAACCAATCGTGCCGTAATACAGTCTACTCGAACTCTACTTCAGCAGTTACTAGAAAAAAACTGCTGTTTGTTTTGATAGTATTGACCTCTGTAAAATAGTTTGATTATTCTATCAAGTCTATGTAAAATAAAATCAAGTGCATTCTCTCATTTATTTTGCTGTTCTCTGTAATAGGCTGACCATCTGCGTCAGCAGACTATGCAGCAAATGTCCCATATATTTTACCTTTTTTATTAAGAAAACTTTCATGCTTTCAAGGAGAAACTTTCTTCTTAGCTAACTAGCTCTTCCCCTTAATTCCAATCCTTTCCACTTCAATATCACTTCAGGGTAACATTCGTTTGTTAGCCTTTGTTACTTAAGAATAAAGGAAGTGTTAGTAGGCGCAGTTCGACGTGTCCTAAAAAAATCTCCTTGATGTTTAATTAAGTGAAGTGGTCGTTTCATCAAATTCAAAATGAGTGATTTGAGGTCCCTCAGGATAGAGTGGAATTGCTACAGAGTTCTCTTCTTAAACAAAATGTTGATGAGACCTTATACCTTATAATAATGAATAAGATGGAACAGGGAATATTTCCTTTCCTCTGTCTTTCTAAACTTGATGTCTTAGCAGTATTAGATGTATAATTTATGCTACATCTCTACGTTTTTGAATCAAAATTTTTCTGTCTTGGAAGGTATTACGGCTGTAACTAGTATGCCTTATAATATCAAGCTAATACGGTTATCAGCTTTAACTTTCTCAATTTCCTAAGATAGAAAATTCCTTATTCATGAAACAATAGCCATATTCCAATCAATTTTGGACCAAAATCTCTTTCTATAAATATACATGGATACAACAGTGGACTATGTCCACTAGAAAAGATAGAACCATATACAATTTACGATCCCTATAGACGAGGGAACCCATCTAAGAATGATGCTTTTAAGCACAACTATTATTGAGGAAAGAGTTTTTTGGCATTTCAAATATTTTTTGTTTATTTTTTTAATCTTTTTGCTTAAGTTCTATGAATAAGAGGATCTCCTAAACTTCCATTTGAGGAGAAAAAAAGATAAAAAGATAGGTCGGAGCCAGCAAAAGAGCAATATTTCTAAAGTTGATTAATTCATCATGAGGGAGGGGCCTTTTCTTCACCATGTTGCTCATTATCACTCACTGCAGTATAGTTTATCTATTTGGATAATTTTATTTAATACATGTTTTTCCTGAATAGTTTGAATATATACAGAACGTTAGTTTGGCTTTGAAACTTTTTTCCTAGAAAGTTAAGTACTTTTACAAAGAAAGTTAAGTACTTTTACAATCTATGCTTTTATTTGCTTTCTTGTGAATTATTTTTGCCAGCATCACTTGTTCATTTGACTATAAATTAAGAATTTTTAGTTTTAAAGCCGATAGGAGTCAAAAATATTGTTCTTAGAATTATGTTATTGGACATCCTTGTTGAGAGGTGCTCTTTTATCTTTAAAAAGCTTGTTGGATTGCCTTCAGGGCATTGGGCTTCAAATGTGGTTAGTTGTTTATTACTTTTATTTTAACTAATTTTTCTGCATATTTTATGGCAGGTGTCAATATCATGGCAGAAGTAGATGTTCCTGGTCATGGAGAATCATGGTAAACATCTATAACCACTATATGGCCATTGAGACATATTGAAGGGTGTAGGGTTCTGGCTGTTGTTTACCATAGCCTTAATACTTTCCTTAATTCTTGTGAACGAAAGGAGAATGAATAAGCTGCTGAACTTTTTCAGATAGGTACAAGATCATAGATTATTGTTTTTCTAGTGGAACACACACACACACTCATTTGCATCCTGGTTAAGTAAAAATCATGCTTTTAAGTTTCATTTTCTTTTCATTTATTTCCTGGGTAAATCCATAAGCTGGAAGTCTGGAACACATATAAACGTGTTAGGTTTTGAAGCACCAAAAGCTGGAAATTGTTTTGGCTTAGCAGCTTCATTGTCTCATTGTACATTTTAATTACTATACCAGATTTATTCATTGGTGCTTGAAATTTCAAATGCATATGCAGGGGAACTGGGTTTCCTGATCTTTGGCCTTCTCCAACCTGTAGAGAGCCACTTGATGTTGCAAAAAATTTTACTTTTGATGTGATTTCTGGGATTCTTTCAGGTCAAGATCTTTAAAACCTTTGCTCACATATTGCATCAACATTAGTTTTCACTGCTAAGAAATGTTGTCCGTGATGTGCACTTGATATTCATGCTTGCCTTCATAAGGAGAAAGTTAGCTAATGTCATTAATTAACTTGATTTATAAATATGTGGAAGTGACTTTTAAATTTTTGGTTAACCAAATTACAGAAGTAATCTTGGATCAATTCTGAGTGTCTTCAACATGGCAAATAAAGTGTATTTATGTTTTAAAATAAATTTGTTATTATTCATTTGGTAATTTGTTAATACGTAAGCTTTCACCTGCCCAAAAAAAAAAAATAAAATTATCGGCTCATTTAAAATACATATGCTACCAAATTCATTTAGGTACATGCTCTTACGTCCTTTGCCCCCTTCCAGTGACTTAGTGTATTAGATTCATGTGGATATGCAGAATATCTTGTTGTTCAAAACATGACATCATTATTGCCTTTCTGTCTTGCCTGGACATAGTAACTTCTTTATAGTGGGTGTTACATACTCTTTCTCTCCTTCATTGATGTAGGCATGAAATTTTTGTGTTGCAGATTTGAGAAAAATATTCCCATTTGAGCTATTTCACTTGGGTGGCGACGAGGTCAATACAGGTTAGTATGAGTGGCCTTCTTCTTGCTTGCTAAGATTCTGCATTTTCTTTCTTCTTGCCTTTCTCATAAAAGTCTTTTTCTTTCCATCAGTCAAAAAGGCTTTGTCTATCTTGGAAAAAAGTCATAAATCATAAATGTGAATCTGAGAAATATCTGAACATAAAGAATAAGGAATGAATTTGAGTGGAATATCCTGAATGCCAAAGTGTTTACGTGAAAAGATCTCCCCACTTAGTTAATGTTTAGAAAGCTTCAGTGAATTGACATACTCTTTACATAATGTAATGCACAATTGTTTGCTTTATAAGTAACTAAAATATGAGGGTCATACTCTTTACATGATGGAATGCACACTTGTTTGTTCGTAAGTAACTAAAATATGAGGCTCTTCCCTCTCTGTCTACCCATCTCTCTGTGGTGATACTTTCATGCTTGTATTCGTTCTAGCATTCACTGATTGAAAATTTTATAATGTTTAACAGATTGCTGGAGCTCTACTCCGCACGTGAAGCAGTGGTACATGCCTTACTCATTTTGGCAATTTTCTTCCACTAACTTTATTGCGACTAAAAAATTTTAAGGAACGTGTTCTTTAGATCAAGCAACTTAAGGCTGGAATTACTGTGACCAGATGGATCTTTTATATTCTTACTGTCACTATTTCCTTGTCAAGTGAATCCCAGTTTTGCTTTCACGCTCACTCTCATCCATTTCTCCTTCATCTCCTGTTACTCTGTTTTCTAGAGGTAGTAATTCATTGATTCACTGGTTGATTTATTATTGTTTCGTTTGCTATTTGACTGGAATGAGTTGAGGTTATTGATTGTACAGTACTTCATGTTTATCTGAGTTTGAGCGGCATGTATCGGATTTGAGCAAGTTATTACATAATTTTTCAAATTATTGAGAAAAGTTGAACTCGTGTAGACATTGAATACTAGTTTGGTTTCTAATAGAAATCTTTTCTTCTAGAATTATGGTTAAAATTATATTGCCTTTACTATGATAATTTAATTCTTCGTCTTCTAATGTGAGTTTTGTTCTTGGTTTTTGGTCTTAGAGATTATACTTATGACATGGATGGGTTTATATGCTATCTACTCGAAATTGAGAAAATTTTTCCATGTAGTATCTGTGTTAACCTTTTATCATAAGTTAAATTCATGTGCAGGTATTATCATTACCGTTTGATGTACTATTGACAACATATGACATAGCACTAATGGATCAAGATTTTCTTTCTCAAATACCGTGGTCCTATGCGATAATTGATGAAGCCCAAAGACTTAAAAATCCTTCTAGTGTAAGTTTGGCTTTATGTAGTCAGTAGCCTATATTTCTATAGTGGGCACTGTAGCTGATAGAATCTATTTATCATAAATAATATAGAAGCAGCTAGTAAATTAGCAATTACATGAATACATATTCTGGATGGTTTACATATATAATTGAGTGAGTTTATATTATATGATTAGAAAAAAAAGAAGTAAGGCTATGTTTCTTGATTTCTTCTGCCTTTTTTTTTTCGTTTCTTTCTTTCTTTCCTGAACTTTGTATGATTACTTGTATGAATTCCAAAGAAATTGTGCTACTAGTTGGGTAAAATAAGACTAGTCCGGGTTGGTGAAAAGCATAGTTTTCTTGAGACATTTTCCCTTTTCTCTAGGATTTCTCATTGGCAATATTTTATGGTTAACCTTAACAGGTTCTATATAATGTTCTTAAAGAGCGATTTGTCATGCCAAGAAGATTGTTGATGACAGGCACACCTATCCAGAATAATCTTACTGAACTTTGGGCCTTGATGCATTTCTGTATGCCTTTCGTGTTTGGGACACTGTATCCCTGTCCCACCTGGAATCACTGTCAATGAAACTGTTGAGAGCTTTTTCAAAAAGTATCATCCTTTAACTTATCTTTCACATTCTGTAGTTCGTCGAACAAACAAAGTTCAAGAACTCACTGTAAGCATAACTTCTTATTTTTTAAAAACTGTCAAGTATGCTTCTTTAGCACTAGAAAGTTTCATTTTATTTGGGTTCATTTCCTGCAAATGAATGGAATACTGAGAAGATTTGTTATATTCCAATTTGTTATCCTCTGTTTCCAAACAGAACCCTTGATTTATATTATAATCAGCTGCACCCTTGAAGACTTGCTAGGAAGCAAATAATAGCCATGGTACGTAGTTATTAACTAAAATGTATCAACCAATTCTATTTGTATTATGTAGAAAGACTATAATTTTTTTGAAAAATATTTATAAAATATATATATACATACTTGACGGTTCTGGTTCAATGATTTGGCCATTCCTAAAAAGTTGACAATAACAAACCGTCAAATATGGGTTGAATATGTCATATTTGATGGTTACCTATTAATAAACAGTCAAATATGAGTTAAAAATTGGGGTAATATTTGACACAATAAGTCAAAATATGAGTTCTGTCATGACAGTATCCAAACCGACAAGTATAATAAACAGTCAAATATGAGAAGAGTCAAATATGAGCTTAAATATTTGTCGGTCAAAAAAGAGTCAAATAATAATACTGACATACTTGACGGTCAAAAGGAATCAAATATGGAAAAATTAGGTTTTCATTTTTGTCATACTTGACATTGTTGAAATGGTCAAGTATTAAAGTAATAATATTTGACTGTCGAAAGCTCACATACTTGACAGTCAAAAGCAATCAAATATGAGCCAAAATATTTGTCATACTTGACAGTATCGAAAGGGTCAAGTATTAAAGTAATAATATTTGTCTGTCAAAAAGAGTCAAATATTATTCTATGCTCACATACTTGACGGTCAGAAGCAATCAAATATGAAAAAAATTTTGTAAAACTTGACGGTTACTGCACAATACTTGACGGTTATAAGCAGTCAAATTTTGAAAAATTCGACGTAGGTTCATAATATTTGACAATATTATTAACAAAAATTTAAAAATTTGACCGTTACTTTTTCATATTTGACGGTTAATGTCAAATATTTCTTCAATAAACCGTCAAATAAGACCTAAAATTTGAATACAAACTTGACTGTTTTGTAAGAGTCAAATAATGCTATAGTGAATATTTGACCGTTTGACCTACGGTCAACTATTATCATATTTGACGGTGACATATATGACACGCAAAAACCGTCAAATATGATAATATTTGACGGTTAAAAACAGTCAAATATTTGCTTTTTTCTTGTAGTATCAACATTACTGCCCCTTGGTCCCTGCTCAACGCTTGTATGGCGCTTCTTGTTTAGAGAGTGTCGAAGGTCTACGGCTGTTAATTGCTGTCCATATATGATGTGCGAAGGAGAGGGAATCTTTGGGCGACCATCCCCTCCTTGAACAATAGGATGGGGAAGATTTGGTTGAATGACCTGATGGAGAGGTAATCCAGTAGTCTGGACGACTAGGTCAGGACGCCCACCAAAATCTGTCGGGACATTAGGTACTACCATAGCACTCCTTGGGTTATTTCCAGCAGTGTTTGCAGCCTGCTGAGTACTTTGTCCAAATGCTTGGTTGAACATAGTCACCATACGGTTTATTTGTTCACCAAAATTTCGTATGGTATGTTCCATGGTTGTCAATCGACTCGTCTTGCCTTTCCTCGGTCTTCTAAGTGGAAGTCGGGGTTGCCTGGGGTTAGGCCCCACCCCAGAGGATATCACTAAAGCTCTCCCTGTATCAACTACCCTTCGACGTCGGGGAGGTGCTTCTACCTCGATTTCTTCATCAACCTCTAGGGAGGTTGAGTGTTGGGATTCGTGACTCATGATGTGTTTGAGTACGTTTGGATGGGAGCAACAACTAAAGAAGCTTAAATTGTTGTTTCCCACACACGACGCCAATTATTGATGCACGATTTCCAGACGGCCGGGAAGCGGGTCAGAGCTCGAATTGTACGTCGGGTCCAATCCTGCGAGCAAAGAAAAATAGTCAGGGGTGCCGGCAGTGGTGCCGGCGGAAACCCTCTGACGCTCAAATCAGTTTCCGACACTCCGAAATTTTCTGGGAGAATTTCCTAGAGAGAGAAGCTCTCAAAAGCAGAGGAAATTTAGAGAGAGTATGAGTTCAGAAAAGTGTGCATACCTTGAGTAAAAGTTTGGAGGGTTTATATAGGTATTAGGAGAAGTCATCACGGGACCCAGATAATATGCCTAAATAACGGGCTTCAGTAATGGGCTTAATGTATTAGATTCAATTGAGGCCCAATTTTGTTATGGCCATAACATTTTATAAATTGTTAAGTTAATAATATTAATTTTTTATTTTATTCATATATATATTCTTTATATTTAACCTATAATAATTTTTTACAACTCTGCGTCTCGGCTCCTCCAGAAGTTTAATCCTTCGTTCACCATTGAGTTGTCCCTAAGGGGTATGAGAGGCTTAGGACTTAGGTGCATTTCACTACATCAAGATCCCAGGTTCATGCCATTCTATTGAAAACTTAAAAATTTTTACCCCTTCGTTGTCTCTCGGGTCATGGTGTTAAGGCGCGCGACTGACCCCTCAGTTAGGTCCTAAACAAGGCGAACATAAATGATAAACAAATAACTAATAGGTGCCACAAGCAAAAACATAAATGGTAAACAAATAAATAATAAGTTGCACAAGTAAAAGCACGCCACAAGTAAGAAACAATTACAATATTAGTACCGAAACTCTTAAGATACAAATAATGTGCCCCTTTTAAAGCATGATAGGATGAACAATGTGTAAACAGTAAGTGGGACAACGATCTGTGTACAACCCTTTGCAATGAAATACTTGGATAATTATTCTCGAGCCAATCCAAATTAGCTTGTATTTACAACAAATCGGTACCGATCGAGTTATTTGAAGCATGAATAATATGCTTGGACGGAACCACACAAATAAAATAGATAAAAGTTTTGCAACGAGCTATTTGAGGAAGATGAACTTCGGAGCCCCTCATAGACTAAGAATAAAACGTTGGTGCCGAGCTGCATGCTCTTTGGAATTTGTGTAATACAGAAATCTTTCAAAGCATAATTAAATTGATAAGAGAAGTGCAAACAATGAGTAGGACGACAACACGTACTTGAAACACTTATGTGAAGTATCAAATCTTGTGAAGTGTACATAGCCGGAATATAAGCTCTGTGGGTGCATAAAGGAAGTATAATCTGAACTACGACTGCAAGGCTGCCCTCCAGAAAAACTCTTACAGAGTTGAGCAATTTGAATTGGCTCAGCTAGCGATTCTTATGCAGGCCGCTCTTCAGCAAAGAAATATAAGCCATTGAATATAAAGAATAGGAAGTAACATGAGTAGAGACCAAGCTGTCTTGTCATAGTTGAGGCAATAAGCGATCTGTACAAATAAGACATATGAAGTGTTCGTCCCGAGATGATTTATTTGAATAAACTAAAAATTGGTTCCGAGCGACTCCGCGAATGAAGAAAGTGTCGGTGCCAGGTACGTAAAAGATTGGCTTGTATTGGAAAACAAAGAGTTATACCGATTAATCAGCTCGGCATCAACGCTTCATGCATTAGGCTGAGAAAAGCATTCAATAGGCAGATCAAATATCTATATTAAGATGACTTGTTTATGTGGGTCAAACAGTGAAGTGGTACGCAAAAAGAAATTATTATAGACATGGCTCATGAGTCATGAGTGAAGGAACGGAGCACTGTGCATTTGTGAAGTTGAGCTGATACTGAGTATCACGTAACCAGGAAATGGGTCACAAAGAAACAAAATGCTTGCCTTTAAAGGTTGAAGCAAAACCATGCAACATCGAGCAAATGCGTTAATTATTTGGCTCTCTTGTGATTCACAAGATGTCAAACTGAAAGCCAATTGAGTGTGGAAAGAAACAACGGTGCCGAGCAGGGACTTCTGAGCACAATATATTTAGTCAGAGCAAGGTGTCGAGCTGTTTTAGAGAGTGGTGTTACAAACAAGATATGAGAGGTTCTTTCCGAGCTGAATCACTTGAATAAGGTCGATATGGAAATGTAGCTGGTGGGTAAGGGGTAAATACCGGATGGAGGTTGGAGAATTGACAAAGTAATCGATTTAAGAATATGATAATTCTCAAGGACGTAGATTAACAATATTTGATTCGATGGTCATAAGAATGTGGGATAAAAACTCGTCTAAATAGCTTGCTACATGGAGTTGTTGTCAAAAAAACACACCAAGTAAATGTAATATTCTAATCTCGAACTTCTTGAAGTTAAGTGGATTGTTACGTGGCTGGAAGTAGTTCACAAATAGACAAGGGTTCGTTGCATTTCACAGTTGTGCTTACTGATTACGCTACCCTTCTCCAAAAGCACCTTGTGATCACCTACCACTGATCTTCGGCTGGAGGTGATTATTACACAAAAACACTAGGACACAGGCTCCAAGAGTACTAGTATATAGTATACTATGAATGCATAAGCGCATAAAGAGTACAGGTATTGAGCTATCAAGAAAGTAATAACCCTTAAAAGAGGCCAAAGTTAAATGAAGGAAATTATTATTTGTGTCAAAAAGAGCCTTATGCCTGCACCCTGATTGTCCTCTCGAACGAATATGGATTTTGAAAGATCTTTTACATTTTGCCCAAGAAGTTCGTTCTATGCATACCATCAACAACGATAAAAAGAATAAAAGAAATGTAATAGCAATACTAGCCAACCGTAAACTTTGGATTTGTGTTTACTAGAATTGTTTATATCATGTGAGTGAAGATATGATAATTAGCTAGTAATATTTGTTATTACAACTAAGCAGGGGCGTAATTAAAAATTTATTTTCGGGTGGACTAAAATTTTCAACTCATATTTAATTTTTGATCAATTTGATAATATGAACAGTTGTATAGAATACTTTTTTGTTATTTAAGAACTAAAATACAGAGAAACATGAAAGAAAAGATCTATCCTAAATTTTTTTTAAGTAGGATGGGATTTATGTAATTATATTTTCTAATAAAATAATATAAAAAAAGAAAGCTAAAGAATTTTTCTTTTAAACTTGTACTATAAATTTGATTATTTATTTATTGGAGCAAGATCACAAAATACCGTTTAGGTTTGCTTTGATGTCGTATCACTCCAAACCCTACTCTGGCTAGCGATTGTAACTGCACTCCTGAAACTATCGCTTTTTTTTTAATAAAAAAACCCCAGCCGGCGGAATCCTTCAGTTATGAATCAACAAAATTTAAAAAAACAACATTACTCCTACACCCTAAATCAAAATAGATCTTCAAATTTACGCTCCACCGCCGTGGCTATCCCTTCCGCTACCTCCACACCCCTCCTCTTCTTCCTCTGCCTCCCCAGTTATCTTCTTCACTTTCTACTCCCTCCTTTGCTTCCTCTCTGTCTCCAGAAGAAACACTGTAACAGTGATTTTCCCAAACATTCAATCCATTCTTCCTATTTTGGTGGTTATGGTTAGTCTACATCTTCTTCTTTCGTTTTTTTTTTTTTTTTTTTTTGTCTATTGTGGTGATTGTGGCTCATGTGTTGGTGGGAGGGCTTCACCCATGTCTGGTTATAGTGGTGGCCAACCAGATCCCGGTAGCTCAGCGTCCGGGCCTTACGGCTAGGGGATATGGCCCTAGAATTTTTTTTGGCTTTCCGAGTTATAGCTGATTGTTGAAAAGTTGTCAAAATTTCTGGATTTTCCAAATGATCTTGTGAGTTTGGAGGCTTCAACCAAGGTACTCTTTCCTTTTGCCCGTTTTCGTATTTTTTTAATTGTTAATTTTCTTTGTGTTTTGCTTGCTGGCTAAGCAGAGAGAATTGATTTTCTTGGCAGAGGAAACGCAAGCATGTAGCAACTGACATTGGAAGGAACAATGTTATTTTTCAGCTTTATTATTGTGTATGCTTGCATTTTGACTTTAAAAAGTCAGTTTATGTTTGGGAAATGTTGGTTGTGTGGTGGGGCGATGGCCATACTCGTATGTGCTTGTGCTTGGACCCTTTGATTTCTGTCTATGTATTATTTTATCCTTCACTGTTAGTCTGATGACAGACATGATATGTTAGTTGGGGTTTTTTTTGATAAAAAAAGTGATAGTTTCAGGAGTGCAGTGATACAATAGTCAAAGTGGGTTTTTTGAATGATATTAAGACAAACCTGAATGGTAGTTAGTGATATTACCTTTTATTTGTTACATACATTTTTTTTTTACCATTTTTAGATTTGACTAGATTGTCTATGTTACACTTTATTTACGTATTATACTAAATATTATAATTATCAACTTTTTACCTCTAAATTTATTATTCTTAAAAAACTTGGTCGGGCTGTAGCTTAGCCCAACCACCCTCTAGTTACGCCATTGCAACTAACCATAACGCTACCTAGTGAAACAATTTCTGACTCTAAAATTAACTGTGAAATATAACTTAAATAATACAAGATGGTTTTGTTTTGAAAACAAGAATTAATGCGTAATCATTTACCAGTCTCTTTTTATGCTAAGAAAACTTCTTTTCTAATTCTCCAGAAGTAGGATGAAAGTAAATAGTAGACGCACAAAATGTACATGATAACTATTTGCATCAAATTTAGGTACTAATCATTATTGAATGAATGATCTCAACAATCTATCATTTACTTTTGAGTATCATAGAAAAAATAAAATCTATCTTGGGAATGATTGATGCAAACTTAAATGTATCTTATTGATGGGTCTCTTTTGCAGAACAATCACTTGCTCATTATTTAATTTATCTTCGTTTCTTCACAATCAATTAAAAGATGTTCATGATATATTACTTCCTTTCTGTTTCATATGTATAGTTGAACAAATAAATGTATAGAACGATTTCATACTACTTCCTTTCTGTTTCTGTTTCATGAGTTGATGTGGTTCAAACGATTTCTAGATGAACTCAGGGTTGATTGTGAGAGTCCTATGAAGTTGTTTAGTAACGGTAAAGCAGCTATCGGTATTGCCAATAATCCAGTGCAGTATGATAGAAGTAAACATATAGAGGTGAATCGTCATTCCATCAAAGAGAAGTTGGAAAGAGGTGTATTCTGCACGTCATCTCAACTAAACAACAGCTTGCTGATATTTTGACAGAAGGGCTACATGGACAACAATTTGAGTTTATCATAGGCAAGCTGGGAATAACTGATATCTTTGAACCAGCTTGAGGGGGACTGTTGAGATATTCTCGGTTAGACTATTTTTGGAATATGAAATATTTTATTTATTTAGTTAGTGCTATTATGATTTATTATTATGTCTATGATATTTCTTTCCTTTAGTGTATTATGTATATATGTATTTATTCTTTTCCTAGAATAGTTTTAGATTTCCTGGTTTAACTTGTCTATGGAATTGTATATATTTCGGTTATTATTTCTCAATAATACACAAATTTTTTGCTTTGCATTCTTTTAATTTTTTTGTTCATATGGTAGTAGAGAGGTGTTTTGCTCGAGTATTCTTGAAAGGAGTTGTGCAAATGAGATAGACCAATATCAGTAATACAATTGTCATAATGAGAATTATATTAAAATTTTCTTCATTCTTTCTCAAGTCCCTATTGATGTGTGCTACAACTGCATTTGTAGAGCTTTAAGAATGTTGATGAACAAGAGTAAAAATCATGCTTTACACTACTCTTAAGATGATAGAAGCAAACTATGATTTTTTTTTTACCCAAACAAATAAAGTCGAATTGTGAAAACTGGTGAATGAATAAATTTCACTACTTCAGTATTGTGTACAGGGAATACATATATACAAGCAAGCTAAAAATAGTAAAGGAAAATGAAGCAACGGTAACAACAAAAAAAATGAAAGAATCAAAAACTAAGTCATCAATTATAAAGAAAGGAAAAAATCAGAAGGAATAAATGTTAAGTTTAGTGGTGATTGATTATGTGAGATTTTGGCATCACTACTTCCCCACAAGTTGGGAAGTGAAGATTCGTAACGCCCAACTGGCGGAGAACATCCAAGGGTCTTGGTAAAAATATGAGTTAATTGTTGCCGAGAAGGGACACGAGTCAATGAAATAATGCATGTAGTTAACTTCTCACGGATAAGATGAAAGTCTACTTCAATATGCTTCGTGCGTTTATGGAAAATTGGATTTGTTGCAATATGAAGGGCAGCTTGATTGTCACAATGTAAAGTCATAGGCATGTGATGGTCTATACCAAGATCACGAAGTAATGTTTTAAGTTAAATGAGTTTGCATGTTGCTATCGCCATAGCACAATACTCAGCTTCAACTGATGAACGTCACACAACTGATTACTTTTTGGTCTTCCAGGAAATAGGACTATTGCCAAGCGTGATAAAGTAGCCCGTAGTTGATCGACCAGTTATAGGCAGCCTGCCCAATCTGAGTCAGAGAAAGCAAAGAGTTCTAAAGAGTTAGTAGAGAATAAAAGAATGCTTGCACTTGGAGAAGATTTAATATATTGCAAAACACGTATGGTAGCATCATAGTGTGGTTGTCTTGGTGATTACATGAATTGGCTTAAAATGTTTACTGAGTAGATAATATATGGCCTGGTAATGGTCAAGTAAATGAGTCGGACTACAAGACGTTGATATTGAGCTGGATTTGAACAAAGTTCTCCTTGATCACTTGAGAGTCGCAAGTTTTGCTCCATTGCACCTGATTGCCCACTATCTTGAAGTATGTCTAAAGCGTCATTTGATTTAAGAAAGTTCCTTGTTGTGAACTTGCCACTTCAATACCTAAAAAATATTTGAGCATACCCAAGTCTTTATTATGAAATTAAGTCTGCAAAAAATTCTTCAAAGCAACTATGGAGTCATAATGTTTACCTACAACTATAATATCATCAACGTAAACAATTAACATTGTAAAATGAGAATGATGAGTGTTAGTAAATAAACAAGAATCAACATGTGATTGAATGTACCTAATTTTCTTTAGAGCAGATGCAAATTTTTCAAACCAATTTCAAGGAGCTTGTTTGAGGCCTTATAATGACTTGTTCAAAAGGCCAACCTGAGAAGTCTCCCCCTGTTTATGAAATCCAATAAGCTCATATAAATCTCCTCATGCAAATCTCCATGAAGAAAAGCATTATGAACATCTAATTGGAATAAGAACCAGCCATGGACGGTAACTATTGCCAATATACATCTAATAGTCACAAGCTTTGCAACGGGTGCAAATGTCTCACTATAGTTTAATCCTTCCGTTTATGTATATCCTTTGGCAACAAGTTGGGCTTTATAACTCTCAATAAAGCCATCTGCATTTCTTTTTATTTTGAATACCCATTTGCATCCAATAGGGCTTACTAGGAGGTAAATCTTGAATAGTCTAATTTTATTTTGTTCTAATGCTTTAATCTCACTAGCCATAGCATCATGCCAATTAGCATGCTTGACGGATTCTGAATACGTCTTAGGCTCAACATCATCAGAGATGGCTGAAAGAAAAGCTACATGATGACAAGAAAATTTATCAGGGAAGAGATAATTAGATAATGGATATTAAGAGCTTACCGAGGGCTGATGAAGTGAGGAAGAGTTTCCAAATGGACTTTGATGAGCATTAGAGCAAATATAATCTTGAAGATAGTAAGCACGGAACGATTGTCACTATGACCATTGAATAGGTGGTGTTTGAACAGGTATAGATGGTTCAACATGGATGGAAGTATTAAGGGGCTAAGTAAATTCATTTTGAGAAGTCACAATAGGAAGAGGTAAGATATGTTTATCAAAAATATCATGAGGTAATTTATCAAACGGAAATTTATTTTAAAAAAAAAAAGTGACTTAACAAGAAATAAAAGTCTTTTTTCCTTTGTATCTATGATAACCGAAAGGATAACCAAGAATATGCATTTGGTGGCATGTGGATTGAACTTATGGTGATTAACACTTTTGGTGTGTGCATAAGAAAGGCATCCAAAAAGACGAAGATGTTTATACAGTGGCTTGGTTTTAAAAAGCATTTCGTAAAGAATTTTCCCATTTTGATTAGGAGTAGTAATGCAATTTATCAAATAGGTTGTGGTTAAAATACAATGACCCCAAAAATACAATGGTAATTTAGCTTGGAGTCGTAATGCATGAGCAACTTCTAAAAGATGTCGATGCCTTCGTTCAACTCCCCCATTTTGTTGAGGGGTTTCAACAAAAGTGCATTGACGCAAGATTCCATGCTTTCGAAAAAAAGATTTTGTTTGATTAGAAAGCAAAAATTCACTCCCTTAATCAGTAAGAATATTTTTAATAGGTATTTGAAGTTGAGTCTTAATCATGAAGTAAAAATTTTGTAATAATTGATTAGTTTCATAGTTATGACACATGAGATAAACCCAAGCACAATGAGTATATTCATCAACTATACTAAGAAAACAATATGAGCATCTGTATATAGTTGGCGATATGGACTCCAAATATCACAAAAAATTAACTCAAGAGGCCTTTCTAAACGAAATTTATTTAATTGAAAAGGATTTCAAGTATTTTTAGCAAGCTGACATACTTCACAACTTGAGTTGAAAGATGAAACATCAGATAAAAAAGACAAACATCGCATTTGTTCTTTGGAAAGATGACCAAGCCGAAGATGCCATAGATTAGAACTCGATTCCTTAGTAATGTTCATTGTTGAAAGGAAGTGAGAAGGGTTGTTGATGTGCTCATAATGATATAGTCCATCTCGAACCCTACCCACTTCAATCAGCTTCTTCGACGAAAGGTCCTGAAAAACACAGAATGTTGGAAAAAAATTGCAGCACAATTCATATCATTTGGTCGTTTACTTACAGATAAGAGATTGAAATTAAAATTTGGAACTATTAGAGCATCATTTAAATTTAAAAATGGAGACAACTCAATAATTCCACTTTTGATGGTAGAAACCGTAAAGTCATTTGGAAGTCTAGCAGGTTTTGCATGAGATGTGAAAACATAATTTTTAAAAAAGAATATGTTTGGTGTCATATGATCAGATGCTCCGTTATCAATGATTCAAGAATTATCATTTGTATTTGAAATAGAGTTGTAAGAAGGAAGTTTTTTACTAGCTAAATTTGCAGTAAGTGATTGCTTTGTTGCTGAAAGTATAGACAATAATTATTTAAATTGTTCAGTAATAAGACCAGAAATATGAATATAAGATCTAGATGATGATGATAGCCTCTTCTGAATAGCATGGGAAGAAAGTTCACCTTGTTGTGGTGACTTGATGTTAACAAGGGCTGCTGCATGTTGATGATTTGAAGGTTTCCTCTTTAGGGGTATCCAACAATTTTATAGCATTTGGCCTTATATGACCATGTTTTCACAATGATCACAATAAGGTCTACCCATTCCTTGTGTTTCTTGTGCTCCTTGTCCAAAGTTATGTTGATTTGACCGATTTGCCGGATAAGGCTTTATTGACTGCTAAAGCTACGGACTCAATGGATAGTTGATCGGAAACATGGAGTTTGGAGAAGACGTTGACGTTCTTCTTGGTGAATGATTAAATATGCCTTTCTAACATTTGGAAAAGGGTCCATAGCCAAGATTTGACTTCGTAATTGAGAATATGAGTCATTTAGACCCATTAAAAATTGAAAAACTTTTTCAATATAATTTCCTGAATCCCTGCGATTCATTCGAAGTTTCATATGTGCAAGAAGAAATAACGGTTAGTACAGGTAACTCATCCCAATATGATTTTAATGTACTAAAATATACCACCAATGATTTTTGCTCTTGCTGATGGTTGCATATGGCCCTCTTGAGTTCATAAATACGCAGATTGTTACTTTGAGACAATCGCTCCTCCAATTCCAACCACAAAGATCGTGGAGTATCACAATATATTAGATTGCTATCAAGATTCTTCTCGATTGCACTGAGCATCCATGACAGAACCATATCATTGCATCGCTCCCAAACTTTTAATTATGGAGAAGTTTATGAAGGTTTCTCAATGCTACCGTCGATGAAGCGAAGTTTGTTTTTTAGCATTCAACGCCACCTTCATGGATTGTTTCCATCTTGAAAAATTACCTTCAGATGTCAAAACATTAGAAAGAAGAATAGCCCCCGGATGATCCGATGGATGAAGAAAGTATGGTGACAAGACATCAATAAATCAATCTTTTTTATTTCTGAACTGGTGGACATGTTTGAATGAAGGATGAACAAAAAAATAAGAAACCAGTGAACTTGGCTTTGATACCTTGTGAAAAATGGTGAATGAATAAATTTCACTACTCTATGTTCAATATTGTGTACATGGAATACATATATACAAGCAAGATGAAAACAATAAAGGAAAATGAAGTAACAATAATAATAAAAAAATGAAAGAATAAAAAACTGAGTCATCAATTATAAAGAAAGGAAAAAATCAGTGGGAATAAATGTTAAGTTTAATGTTGATTGATTATCTGAGATTCTGGCACTAATAAAATTATTATAAAAAGAAAAAAAATTGGAGTTTGCCATAAATTTCTAGATGTAGTAACGGTGTTACAGCTCAATTAACCCCTTAGTCTTTCATTTATTTTTTATTATATTTATACTATTTTTAAAATTTGAAATGGAGGTTTACGAGAAAATTAGTAGGGGCTGACTTGAACTAACTCATGCAAATAGGATGTTTTGCCCACTAAGAGGCCTGTTGCTGCTTGGTACAAATAACATATGTACGTAAATGGGACAGTTTGATACAACAAAGCATTTGCTAGGACATTTATATTTGATCAAGGCTAATTAATTAGAAATTAATGTTGTTTAGTTTATAAATTAATTTAAATAATATCAAGTGTTCTTCGGATTATTATCACATTCATAGAAAAACTTTTATATCCATATGCTTGAAAACATATCGATTTATTTAACTATTCATTTATATTATAAAAAACAAAACAAATGAAATTTACAGTTTATGCCTGATTCTAACTCCATTTATCCTCATCAATAAGCATAACAATTATGATAAGAAAATTATTAGTTTAAATATAGAAAATAAGTAATTGGAGATTCGGTTTCTTTCAAAGTACAATTTAATAATAAAAATCATTTGAAAGCCCCATTATTAGTTATGACATTTCAAAATCCATAACAATTACAATAATAAAATAATTAGTTTAAATATAGAAAAATTTCCATATCCTACTAATTTATTAGGATTAAAAAGGTATTTTGAAATATCCCTTTTGTTATATATGTGCCTATAATATATTAGGATTGTTGGTGTCAACGTGTGACACTTGCATGTGCCACGCACATGAAGATTTTTTTGACCAACTTGTGATAAAACAAGAATATTATATTGTTTATTATTTTACTGTTTCTAGAAGTATATTTTAAGAAGTATTTGATTTATAATACATAGCTTCTTAGATTATGACATTATTTAATGTATCCTAGTTAAAATAAGAGAATATCTATTTATATCCTAATTCCTTTAGGAGTTAATTATATCTCTTTCTATTATATTTGTTTTTATCCTAATGAGAGTTTGATTAGGATATTTACAGGAATCTAAGAAGATTTCGATCAGGCTTCCCACTATATATATTGTTATGATTATATAACATATAGTAAGTTGGTTGAGTGAGTCTATGTCACGGCATTCCAGGAATTGAAAGGAGAGCTTCAACACAAATTAGAATACTTCATTGATTTGATGTTATAAGTATTTTGTTCATGTATGAGAGGTTGAAATCGTGAATGAATTTTTTATTAGGTCTGTCTGAGTTAGTAACACTTGAGAGAACTTGCGAGTTAAGTGTTTATGTAATTCAGTGTCAGACATCGTGGTTATGATATTGATGCGTTCGAAACTAGCAAGTTTACTAGTCGCACAAGTAATAAAGTGATGAGTAAGATATCGTTCCCACGAGGATTGATTCTAATTGAATTTGTTATTTTACGGCAAAAACAGAATAAACGGGGGGTTTTGTTGATTGATTAACTAGATGAAATATTAATGCAAATAAAGAATAACATAATGCAAACTTAATTTAAGTGAGAATTAATCGCTGATGGAAATCTGGTTAAGGGATCATTCTCTGCCACAAGATAACAACCAATTATACCATTGAAATTATCAACCGTAGATAACAACAAGCTCTGTTATCCCAATCTTTCCTTACTTTGTTGTTAAATAAAACAGGCTCTTTATTTAATCTCTATCCATTAAACAACCTATAACAAGCTCTCTGAGTTTAATTCAATGGATGCATTATGATAAGAAAGATAGGTTGATCTAAGCAATAAACACACAAGCTCGGATTATTTAACTTAGGTTGTATTCCCCAATTGCAATCTCTGATCACAATTTTGCTACTAAGGATTAGAAATTCAAGACAATTACGGATCAAGATTTCTACTCTAGCCATAGACAACAACCAGATTATATTCAGTTGGCCATTCCAAATACAATCAGCAAGCAATCATAAGTATTAGATATGGGAAAATACAAGCAACTTCAATTAGAGAATTGGATAACAACTTCTTGCACAATCAACTCACAAGAACCATATCAAGGGCTTTGAAATCACCCTCAACCAATTCAGATTCAGTTACACATGCTCAAAAACGTAGTCAATACAATACAATACAAAAACATTCCAGAAAATGAAAGGGAAAGGAAGAAACTTAGAAAATCCTTTGCAAATCTCCTTAGATTTGTAGTTATTCCTCTTTCCAAGCTTTCTTTCTCCTTCAAGAACTCCAAACGATGAGAGAATTCCAGAGCTGTAGCCTCCATGTCGTTTCCCCCTCTTCAAGTTATTCAAATAAAATCCTAAAATGTGTTTATATACTCTGCTACAGTAATCTGCTACAGTGTCCCGTATTATACATGCTACAGTGATTTGTGGAATTACATTTCTACACTTCTCACACTGTTTTGATTATAACTTTCGGTACACTGAATGAATTTATGAACCATAAATTTCTCTAGAAAATAGACTTCGAGAGCTTTCCAACGATATATAACATGTTATCCGGTTCATTGTATATCAATACAATTAAATCCAAGAAGATGGTTGACTAGTAGGCTTGGGCATTTGGCCCGTTGGGTCCGGAGCCCCGGTCGGACCCGGCCAAATGGGGCGGGGCAGGACCCGCCCCGGAGTGTTATTGGGGCGGGTATGGGGCTGTAAAGTTCAAGACCCGTCCGGGGCGGGTCCGGAGTCGGGTCTGTCATCCAGACCCGTTGGACCCGCCCCGCCCCGTACAATAAAAGGGTGAAAATGTAAAAAATTTAAATATAGGGACTTCGGAAAATTAAAAGGGGATATTTTGTTAACTTTTAATATATGTGGGTTTCCAGATAATTTGACAAACTTTATAAATAAAACCATTGAGTTATTTATTTTTTATTTTTTTATTTTTATTTTGTGAGTGTTATGCACTTATTGAGTTAATTAGGTGATTTTATTGATGTGTTGGTATTGTTTATTTGTTGGATTGTTGTTTATTAGGCATAAACATAAGTATATTTAAATTTAATGGAAGTTTATAAGAAAAAAATGAAAAAAATTGTAAATAGGCGGGGCGGGGCGGGTATGGGGTCAGTGAAATTTTTTTGGCCCCGCCCCGGTCAGGGGCAATGGGGCGGGGCGGGGCAAAAACTAACTCACCGGGGCGGGGATGGATATCCCCTGCCCCGTACCCGCCCCGCCCCGGTTCCATCCCTATTGACTAGCAGAGGTGAAAATGAAGGGTTTTACTTCACTTTGGTGCAAGTTTCTCTAAAACTCCTACAAACATCAAAACCACACAAAAACATAAAAATACCAAGGATTATAGCAAAGAAATATAGATGAATTGATATGAAAATAATACATAAATAGGCACCTATCAAATTCTCCCACACTTAAACTTTGCTAGTCCTCGAGCAACTACGACGATATGAAACAAAACTAAATCGAAAAAGATTCAAAGAAAAAATTAAAACACACATGTTTTAACTTGCAAATAGGCCTCAAAGATTGTACTTAATTATAACCCAAGGAAAACTTCAAAATAATGCACTTGATCAAGAATCTCATTACAAAGATTAGTTTCGCTTCACTTCAATTCCTCAAGTGTGTGTGTGTAGAGCCATTCTCACCTAATCACTTGTAACCGGATGAGTTTATGCATAAAAATGAATCATATTTAATATTGAAGATGTGTGTATAAATGAACTCCATAGGACTGCTTTTCAAGTCACTCTCCACTAATGTAGACATGCACAACACCAAAGATCAAGTAGGGCTTTATTAAGCTTGTAACGTTTGGCTTGGGTGAAGGTATGATAAAGGATAATAATTTGGCTCAAATCACCCACAAACACATAAATCATTCAAGACTATGTAGAGCTCAACCCTATAACACAACTTCATTTCAATTCACCAGGTTACTCCCTCAAACTTATTTAGAACACTAAATCTTTTTTTTTTTAGAAAACAAAAGAAAACTACACCCCCACACTTTGTTGTTTCATTTTTTTTAAGAACACTTAAGGGTATAGATCTCTTATTCTTCTTCTTTTGTTCTCTTTTGTTCTTTTTTTTCTATTTTTCTTTTTTTTTTAGAAAATAAAAGAAAACTACACCCCCACACTTTGTTGTTTCATTTTTTTTAAGAACACTTAAGGGTATAGATCTCTTATTCTTCTTCTTTTGTTCTTTTTTTTTCTTTTTTTTCTTTTTTTCTTTTTTTTTATTACACTTCCCCTCCCCCACACTTAAACAACCCATTGTCCCCAATGTGTAAATATGTGGACAATAAGTACAGATTGGCTTTTTTCTTTTTTTCTTTTTTTCTTTTTCTTTTTCTTTTTCTTTTTTTACAAACACAATAAAACTTACTTGCATTGCTCATGACACAACCCAACCTCCTCTAACTTCCCAAAACCAAAACATAGCTCAAAATGTAATCGTGAATGATCTACATGCTTATAGGGAATGGATAAACTGTTCGAAAAAAAATTCATTTAAGGTTAGGAAATCTTTTAGTGAGTTAACAAGAAAAAAACAAAAGGCTTACAGAGGCTCAAAGGGGTAACTAGGGATCAATTTTAATAAAGGTTGGCTATTAAGGCTCAAACGGTCTAAAGATGGCCTATATCATTTCCCTAATGTTGCACAGTCTAGGATTTCGCCTCGAGTGACCATCAAACAAGTTCTAGAATTCATTGAAATCTGAAGAAACACTTAAATTACATAAACTTTCTCTAAGTGAACAAATAACTCAGTGATAATAGCTCAGTGCTCAATGTTGTGCAAGGAATCAAAAGCAAAGCGAAAACAATAAACATTTCAAGCACACAGATCCATGCATCATTTATCATTTTCCAAGAGTTATTCTTAATTCAATCATTATCTTATCATCGACCCACAAAATGCAAGAAAAGAGGTACGTGGCGTTGTTACACCTGAGTCAAGATTGTATATTTCAACAATCCTTAGGACCAGTAGCCCGCAGACTTAAGGTTTCCAGCCTATATACCTTTATTATGAAAGAACAAAACAAGAAACAAGACACTTCAAACAACATGAAATAAACAAACTACAGATTTATTAAGGAAGAATGCGTTTCAAGGGTTAAGGAAACCCCATATTCTGCCATTCTCAGGTTTTTCCACAATTTTTTTTTTTAATCGAAACTGATAAAGACAAAAACACATAACAACTCTAAATTACACAAAACTAAACTTACTCATAAAATAACAAAGTCCAACAAGTCAGCAAACAAAAACAATTAGTTAGAATGGGTCTAAAAAGTTTAGAAGTTAGCCTCCTTATTCAGCCATTATGGATTGAAGAGATCCAGAATGCGTTTCAAGAGAACTTGAACTTTTTAAGCCACCACTCTAAAACCGAGATTAGAAAATATTACCTGGGGCGAAAGAAATAACCTGAAAAAAACTCAAAAGAAATGACATGAAAAATCTCAAATAAACACACTAAAAAGAAAGCAAACAAAAACGAAGCAAACCAGCAAATAGAGATTACAGATGGAGGTTAAATCCAGTTACGCCTTTTATTGCCTTCTCCAAACCAATCTATCCGAGCCATTGTTGGATCAGGCGAATAGACGAATTCTTGTAGTTTGTCAATTAACTCCCCTGCAGCTGTAACCAGACTGTGAGATGAAGTTTTTTCTACTGCTTGATCAAGAAAAGACAACAAACCATCAAAAAAATTATTGACATTTAACAAACCAATGGGTTTCCGATGGATGTTTAGCTGTGCCCAAGAGGTGATTTGAAATATCTCCTCTAATGTACCATAACCACCGGGCAAAGCTATAAATGCATCAGATTTAATGACCATATGTGCAATACGCTCATGCATACTAGAAACCTGTAACTCTTCCCCCATGGTGTTGCCTACGATATCTCGTACAGCTAATGGTTTAGGGATAATGCCGAGAACTTTGCTTCCTCCTAAGGATGCAGCTGTCGACACACACCCCATTAACCCAAGACTACCCCCTCCATAAATCAAATGAATACCCCTCGCAGCTAATGTCCTACCAAGATCAAGAGCTGCTGTTGTAAACTCTCCATTTTTATCAAATTGCGATCCACAAAATACGCATATATTTTGGAATCGCCGAATTGGTGTTTTCTCCATTTCTACAAGTGCTCTAACCTTGTGTAAGACAATGATGCACGTTAGGTAATATGCTTTTCAAGTGTAAGACAGGTTATAATAATGACATTTGAAAATATGGAGAATGGATATATACACACGTAAAACTCTCAAATTTGACACATGGGCACATAATTTCGGTGGGGGTTACTCGATGAAGATTTATCACCCCAAGATTTGAAAAAATTAGATATGCTTTCGGCGAGGTTTGACAAAACCTACACACTTGTCTCCCATGTGAAACATGAAAAATGGAGATATACTTTCGGTGGGGTTTGACAAAACCGCCACACTTGTCTCATGTGAAGCATGAAAAGTAAAGATATACTTTCGACGGAGGTTGACAAAACCTCCACATTGTCTCCCACGTGAAGCATGAAAAGTAAAGATATACTTTCGGCGGAGGTTGACAAAACCTCCACACTTGTCTCCCACGTGTGCTTATGTCATGGGGTAGTCATATGGTTTGTCAAAAAGAAAACTTGAAATTAAAACAAACAAAATCAACAAACAACAACAACACAAAAACAACATTGATAATCAGATCAAACGAAACAAGAAAGAAATAAAATTCGACAACAACAACACACATTCAAATATACAAGTAGTGTGATTGTGGCTCACATCTTCCTCTGGTTTTACGTCCAGTAACGGCTGAAACGCCTTCTATGAGTCGGGGATTTGCTTCCCATCCAGTTTTCTTATTAACTGGCAAACAGGATCGTTTTTAGTCAGATTCCCTAGACTATAACACTGCAATTCATCACGAAATTGTGTCCAAGATTAAGCAATTCACGCTGAACAAGTCCACAAGAATGTGACTCGAGAGTTAACAAAACATTATCCAGCGACTCATTACTCAAACCATTCTTAATAAATGAAAGTTTATCTTCTCTATTCCTGGATACAAAACCTAATGAACGACAAGTCTGGTTACAATTCCATCTAGCACATTTATAACATACTTGTAACCTTTTCGCTCTTCGCCTCTTGGCGTAGTAGCTCTTTCCTAGACCAGTCATGTATTTTGCGAGATTAATGTCCGGCTCACCGGACAATCTCACCTTGGCTTCGATAAGCCATCGGATATCAGCAGGCACATTTAGGAGCATCAACGCCCAAAGTCTATTCATCCGTACTTTATAAATTTTGGACACAGCATTTTGAGGAAGTGAAGGGAAATATTTACGAATGTTCGACAGAAAGATATCGGCATCCATTGAAGAGGAGAAAAGGAGAGCTATTACCGATAATGCGATTGATTTTGTTTTTCTCCAAAATATGCACGTTTCAAACCTTCAAGCAATGACTTCAGCTCCCGTTTGGATGTTTCCTCAAGCTGTTGCACAAATGAGCTCAAAGCACAGAATAATCAAATTAACAAAAGGAAGGAAAAGAAAAGAGCAGAAACGAAACTAAAGACACATAAAAGAGATAACAACACAATAGCAAACAAAAGTAAAAAACAAGTAAAAAAATATAAAAAACAAATAAGACAGATGGCAAAGAGAGATAAAACCTGATCAATTTGATGGCCTACAAAAGGAATCTCCTCGACACACAAAAATCGATCATTATTACCTTATTTTATTTTTTTCTTTTCTTTTATTTATTTTTCAAAAACATTGGGTTGCCTCCCAATAAGCGCTTGGTTTAACGTCCTCAGTCCGATGTTGGTTTCATCATGGGAGGGTCCAATCTCCGCTGTGCTTCACTAATGGGCTTGGATCCTTCTTCTAACAAGATACGGTCCATGCATATGGCTGGACCTTGGATGTCAGCAATCATCCACCCAATAGCTATTTGTGATCTCTAAGTACTCGGACGCGTTTCTCTTCTTTTAGTGGTGCAAGGCCCATTTCTATTGTCATTGGCAAAGGATCTTTGTCACCCAAGAACACATGCTTCAAATAATCTGGAAGTGGCTTAAGCTCCAAGGTATTGGCTTTCATCACAGAAGGAAGAAGTTTCTCATTAGATAAAGGCAATTCAATGTACAAAACATCATACCTGTTTGTGGTTATAGCTATGATCTCATCTAAGCTTGCCACAGCTTCCTCCATTTGTTTGGACACTTGTATAAAAATTCTTGATTCCTTAGAATTTCTGTCCCTATGTGCTCACTAATAGCTACATCTAATCCATTCTTGCGAGTTAACTCAAAACATTATTGTGCCAAAGAATCTATAACGTCAACTGCAAAAACAGAATGTAAGTTACTAGGGTACCTCATTGCCTCAAAAATATTGAAACGGATAACCTTGCCATCAAACTCTATGGTGAGAGTGCCATCATGAACATCAATCTTGATTCTAGCAGTTTTCGAGAATGGTCTCCCTAAAAGAATCGGTGTTGGATTAGGAGATGTCTCATTCTCTATTTTAAGGACATAGAAGTCTGCTGAAAAAACCAATTGATTCACCTGCACAAGCACATCTTCCACAACTCTTTTGGGATATGCATTAAAATGATCAGCAAACTAAATGGTAATACCATTTTTTGCAAAAGGTCCAAGATTTGAAGAAGCATAAATAAATGGCATGACATTAATAGATACTCCTAAATCTAACATAGCTCTTTCAAACTTGGTTTTACCAATGGTGCATGGAATGGTGACCGTACCTGGATCATTGCATTTCGGAGGAATTTTTCTTTGTAGTACAATTGAAACATTTTCCCCCATACTTACTTTCTCATTCCCTTTTAAATTTCTCTTGGTGGTGCATAACTCCTTGAGACGTTTTGTATAATGAGGTACTTGCTCGATAGAATCCAAAAGTGGTATATTTACCTCAATTTTGTGAGAAGTTTCCAGGATTTCTTGTTCTTGATCCTCCTTCTTCAATTTTGCCAATCTGCTAGGAAAAGGTGGAGGAGTAACATAAGAAGGAATAGCAGTTTTAAGACTTACCTTAGAGGATGATGTCTTGTTCATGGTGGAAGTGGTATCATCTTCTTCATCAGTTTGTGATTTCTTTGGCAGGACATCTAATTGCTCTCCATTTTGCAAAGTTATCACACAAGCATTCTCTCTTGGATTGATCACCGTTTGAGAAGATAATTTTTCTGACCCTTGGCCCTCGAATTTGCTCATACTAGTAGCCAATTGTCCCATTTGATTTGCCAGGTTTTGGATACTTGCCCCAGTTTCCTGCTGAAATTGCATTGTGTTAGTGGCAAGTGCATTAACAATATCTTGGAGTGACATACCTGAGTTTTCTGGAGCTGGTTGTGGTGCTGGTTGTGGCATTGGTGGTGGTTGCATTTGAAATGGTTGCTGCACTCTAGGTTGATTGAAACTTTTTGGCCGATTTGGTATCACATTTGGAGTGATTGGTTGATGATTCCAGTAATTGAAATTATGGTGATCTTCCCATCCAGCATTGTAAGTGTTAGAGAAAGGATCATACCATTGTCTTGTTTGTCCTGGAAATCCACCATGGCATTGGCTTGTTCCATATATTCTTCTTGTAAAGTTGGATACATGTCGATTGGATGCTCCATGGTAGAATATACGTCACATTCATAAGATTTCTGCATATCTCCTACAGCCATGTTTTCCACAAGAGAAGTTAGCTCAGAAAGTTGTTGTTCAATGTTCTGAGTGCTTACATCATTTACACTCTAATGTAATTGCGGCTCAAATTGGCTACTGAATTGTTGGAAGTTTACTGCCATGTTGCCTAAACACAAATAATCAGAAAAGAAAAACAAACAAAAATAGGAATTAACAATATAAACAAAACAACAAATCGATTAGAAATTCAATCCCCGGCAACGGCGCCAAAAACTTGATGCGTTCAAAACTAGCAAGTGTACTAGTCGCACAAGTAATAAAGTGATGAGTAAGATATCGTTCCTACGAGGATTGATTCTAATTGAATTTGTTATTTTACAGCAAAAACAGAATAAACGGGGGGTTTTGTTGATTGATTAACTAGATGAAATATTAATGCAAATAAAGAATAACACAATGCAAACTTAATTGAAGTGAGAATTAATCGCTGATGGAAATCTGGTTAAGGGATCATTCTCTACCACAAAATAACAACCAATTACACCATTGAAATTATCAACCGTAGATAACAACAAGCTCTGTTATCCCAATCTTTCCTTACTTTGTTGTTAAATAAAACAGGCTCTTTATTTAATCTCTATCCATTAAACAACCTAGAACAAGCTCTCTAAATTTAATTCAATGGATGCAGTACGATAAGAAATATAGGTTGATCTAAGCAATAAACACACAAGCTCGGATTATTTAACTTAGGTTGTAGTCTCCAATTGCAATCTCTGATCACAATTTTGCTACTAAGGATTAGAAATTCAAGACAATTACGGATCAAGATTTCTAGTCTAGCAATAGACAACAACCAGATTATATTCAGTTGGTCATTCCAAATACAATCAGCAAGCAATCATAAGCATTAGATATGGGAAAATACAAGCAACTTCAATTAGAGAATTGGATAACAATTTCTTACACAATCAACTCACAAAATCCATATCAAGGGCTTTGAAATCACCCTCAACCATTTCAGATTTAGTTACACATATTCAATCAGAATAACAAATACAATACAGAGAAATTCCAGAATTGAAAAGGAAAGAAAGAACTTAGGAAATTCTTTGAAAATCTTCTTTGTAGATGAATCTTCTTGAAATTGTAGTTCCTCCTCTTTCAAAATCTTCTTTCTCCTTCAAGAACTCCAAAGGATGAGAGAAATCCAGAAAATGCAGCCTCCTCCCACGTTTTCCCCTCTTCAAGTTATCAAAATAAAACCCTAAAATGTGTTTAAATACTCTGCTACAGTAACCTGCTACAGTGTCCCGTATTATACATGCTACAGTGATTTGTAGAATTACATTTCTATACTTCTCACACTGTTTTGATTATAACTTTTGGTACACTGAATGGATTTATGAATCGTAAATTTCTCTAGAAAATAGACTTCGAGAGCTTTCCAACGGTATATAACATGTTATCCGGTTCATTGTATATCAATACAATTAAATCCGAGAAGATGGTTGACTAGCAGAGGTGAAAATGAAGGGTTTTACTCCATTTTTGTGCAAGTTCCTCCAAAACTCCTACAAACATCAAAACCACACAAAAACATAAAAATACCAAGGATTATAGCAAAGAAACATAGATGAATTGATATGAAAATGATACATAAATAGACACCTATCAGATATACTTAACAGTGTGTTGTTAAGTTATCTGCGATAAAGAGTGAGCAGTGTCACTAGAGTTTAAGGTCTTGACGAGATTTTGTTTACAAAGATTAGATCAGTATGTGAGAGTGAGTCAGCACTGTAAACGATCCTAAAGATTGTACAAACAAGAACTTAGTGAATTGCAGCTCTAAATTTGTCCGTGGACGTAGGTTTTCTAACCAAACCACGTAAAATTCTCCTGTACCGATTTACATTAAAATTTTATTGTTATATTACTTATAACTGCATACTTTTAAAACTAACAAGGATAATATCAGTAAGTACCTCAACGAGGTCAGTTTTGAACCCTCGTCGTCCTCTCGAGGAAAGCATCCTGTTTGAACAACCACAAAGACAAGAAAGCTTAGCAACTTCTCAAATGATAACTCTTTTATGTTGATTTTAATATGGAGATATTCCTTTGAGTCCTCTAAGGTTTGACAAAATCAACAAGTCCTATGACTTTTTTGTGAATACATAATAACAACCTGGTTATTAAGTGCTAAACGATAAATTAAATATTCTAAAGGCAAATTGGTAATGCAGCATATAATTAAGTAATGAAATTACTTTAGGCTTGATAGCATGAACAAGAATAATTTTTATTTTAAATTTATTAATAATAATTGAAATAACATAGATATTAAAGTAATATTAAATTTAGTTGTTAATTTTACGCTTGGCCATCATCATCACTATCACCGTCATTGCAAAGTTATCATTACTCTTGCCTCGTCACCACCACCAACAATCCACTGCCACATCCCCAATGCAGCAAAAACCATTGTCACACCACCAACCCACTTCAGCAGCCACCCGAAAAAAAAAAAAACGTGTCGTACCACCAATACTGGCAATGCTACAAAATTCTAGAAAGAATTATAAAAAGTATCACACTAAGGCTCGATTTAAAAAATGATAAGATACTGAAAATTTTATGCTATGTCCCCACTCAATAGCTTAGTTCAACTTCGGTATAACAGTTGTACCATACAGTAGCCCACAATTTTTTAAAATCTCATTTACAAGTTGTTTCCAACTTGTTCACATGTTTTTACACAAAAAAAGGGCTACTGCATGGTATAATTACTGTACCACGGCAAAATCTCACTGAATAAACCAATAAGGGGGCGTTTGATACGGGGGTTAGGAAACGGATTCCTGGGAATTTGAATGTACTCCCTTGTTTGGTAAGCTTAATTACTGTTTTTAACCCTGAAAAATTAGTTTCCCGTGAGTTTCATATTAATGGCTTCAGGGGTCATTTGAAACCCATCCAAAACTAGAGTTTCGGATTCCCGGGAATCCCAATTCGTCTCTCCTCTCGCTTCTTTCTCTCCACCCATCTCTCTTCTGTCTCTCACCTCTCAACTCTCTGCCTGTCTCTCATCTCTCAATATTCTCTCTTGTCCCTCACGTCTCCCCACTGCCTCCATATGCGTCTCCGCTGCTGCTACCTCCGCCTCTATCAAGCTCTTCCTGGATCGACGCCTTCACCTCTCTCTCTTCTCTTTATCCTCACTGACTGAGGGAGCTGCTGAGGTGGGTTGAAAATCGATGAATGAGGTGGGTGAGCACTGCCGGTTGCTTGAATAAGAGGAATACAGGTGTGTTGCTGCCGGCCGGTTGCTTGAATCGAATGAGAGGTGAAGGGCCTGAATGGAAATCGTGAATCGATTAATGAGACCTCAGGAAGCCGTGAATCGTGAATCGATGGTAAAGGGCCTCCCCATGCGATGCGCGTGCAGCTGCAGCGTCGGCGTGAGAGGCGAAGGCGTTTGGACATTTTAGGGGTTTTTCTTTTTTTAGGAAATTTTGTTTAAAAAATTGTATTCGGTTGGGTTGGGCTCACTGAAATTTTTGGAATTTGATTGCATTTTTCTTGTTTGGAAAATTTTGGGAATTGATTGTATTGTGCTGGTTGTTTTGGTGATTTTTAGAATTTGATGGTGGTGGTGCGCCATTGGGAGTGGGCAGAGCAATGGAGTTCGGCTTGTGTGCTGTGGTGGTCAGTTTGCAGAGAACAGAGGAAGAAGAAGGGGAGCGGAAAAAAAAAAGAAAAAGAAAAAATTGATTTACTGAAACTGTTATTTTCATTAGATTAATTTGTATATTTTTATTTGCCATTTTTAAATAGTTTTATAATTAAATTGTATAAAAATTTTAAATATTATAATTTTTGGATATTTTATTGGGTATTTTTTGAATTTTTGAATATATTTTATGAAAATTTGTTGTAGATATTTTATTGGATTTTTTTATTTATTTGAAATTTAATTATATAAATAATTTAGATATTAGAAATTATTATATTAGAATAAGAAAAAATGTAAGTATTTTTAAAATATTGAAAAAATTTTAATGTCTCAAATTTATTCACATAATAAATAAAATTAACATTCCTATTCTTATATACAACCAAACACAATAATCTGATATCTACAATAATTAAAGATAAGATTTTTATGAACTATCAAACACAATAATATTACTTTCTTATTGATCTGATTTTCATGTTTTACTTTCTCAGTAATATAAATCCTATTCTTAGGATTCCAACTCCTCATACCAAACGCCCTCTAAAGTTTCTTTTATTTTTTTATAATGCATTAAAAACTGATAAATTGATAAATGTCGACCACTAAAAACCGACAGGTGTCAAGCTATCAAGCGTTAGAAACTGATAGCAAGAAGATCGTGCTGGTCTATCAAGTATAATTATAATATTCAAATTTTTTAGGCGTGTTGTAAATTTTCAAGTATCCCCACTAATTTGGGTCATTTCTAATTTTCTCAAAATTCTTACTGATAACAATGTCATTGGCAGCCTCCTTCAACCCACCACTGAATCATAGCCTTGGCCATATGAAAAAAAAAAAAGAAGAAAAAAGTAAAAAAAAAAAAAACTCAACCGTTTCATTTACTCGATCATTTTTTTAATTAAATCCGGTTGTTAATAATTCTTTTGCATTCAAAAAATAAAAGAAGAATTATATCAACATCTGAAATTCATTATATATTTGATAAAACTACTATAATAAATGATATATTTCTTCTTCTTCTCCCAAAAAAATTGTTAAAAAGGTCACGACTTTTTTTCTTATTTTATAAATTTGAAGGAATAGAGAAATAATTGTTAGATAAAATATATATTATTATAAAATAAAGGTGATAATTCGTGTCATACATATCGACCCGTTTAATTATTTGTGTAGAGATATGAAATACAGATTCAATACGGTTATTAAACATGTCATCTATGTATTATAATCATTTCATACTTAATTCATATAATTTACTTAATTGTTTAACATAACTATACATAATATATTATATTTCATATATTTATATCAATTAAAATTAATTTTAAAATATAAATAATTATTAATATAAAAAATTATTAAAATCATCATAATTTACTATTATAAAATTAATTTATTTTATCGTATAAAATTTTTACTTTTATAACATATATTTTGATATAATATATATGTTGATAGATAAAATTTATATCATTAAATGAGTTTGCATTTAAGAATTGATAAGAGATATTTAACTATTTACGTCACTAAACGAGTTAACGTATTAAACACCTTCAACACGAATCCGACCCATTTATTAATCGTATATCGTATTCTTATCGTATTCAGATATCGTAACCCAAATTATAACCTCTACAAAAAAACCGTATTTTTCCGTGCCATGTATTGAATATCTATCTTGGATAAGATCTTTACCAAAATTTGAAGAGATCTGGTTTAAAACGACTTGGATTTTTTTTTTTTATTAGACCCACAGCAAGGTAAAAAGCCAGAAATTGGCCCTACAACTCATCCATTCTCCTGCATCAATAATTAACTACATTGTTTTGAGATCAGGAACTTCTGCAAGTGCTAAGTGGCATAGTAACATATTAAAAATAACTAAAACTACAGAAAGTCACAGATATCGATAACTATTAGATACGTAATAGTCTCATCATCGATTTAGAGATTCTAAGTTCAAAAACCATTGTTTTGACCACCAGAGCAATTCATCCTCCCTGTGTTAACTGAAAATTAAATTATAGATATTAAGAAACCAAAATTCCTAAAAGATTGCCTTGCCTGCTGTCCAATAAAGTGTAATTTAATCCGTTAAAAAAAATTACTACAGGAATGGGCAAAACCTTGTAATTATCAGATGATTGTAATGTAAGCAGGCTACTTAGATACATCCTCGGCATCATCTTGGCTGCACCAGAAGCTTCCACATTTCGTAGCGACTGCCTGAACTAATAGTTTGATTCATATAGGTTTCGGTTTTTGTTCAGACACGCTTCTTCTCCAAATTAGCTACAGCCACCTGCTGCCGTTTCTTCCAAGCTGGAACTCTACCAGGGAATTCCCACCTCAAGAACCTCTCCCATGTATAGCAGGTCAAAAACATGAGAGAAGCCCAAATCAAAAGTTTGTCTCTCAATCCACGAGGCAAAGGCACCAACTTCAACCAGTCATTCAAGTCCCTGAATACATCGGACGTAATGGCAGTGAAGAAACAAACAGAAGCCACGAGAGCATACAAAAATGGTTTGTTTTCAGATATGCTTTGGTTGAATGGACGGCCCATGTAGTTTACGGCAAAGGTGGCCACCTGAAGCATCATGCTCACCATGTATGAAACTGTATTAACCAGATTGGGATGGAAATCTGAGTCTGGCTCAATGCATTCATCAGGCATGTACTTCTCTGCCTCTTTCACAGAGGAAATCAGGAAAAGCAAGTGGATTGCAAATTGTCCCATGAGAGAAAGGAAGACATACAAGCAGAAAATATTGGGGTGGGGCCGTGCAGCTGACAGAGTGGGAAGTGGCCGGGCATGTGAAATAAATAGGAAAAAGGCAGCTGTAAATACACCACTGATTGTAGCCTGGACATCGCCGAGCTTGACACCATCCAAATACATTACACTCAACACATAAGCTGTAGCAAGGCAGTTAAGGCCAAGGATTTTGAACATCTGAAGGGTGGTCACCAAAGTACTACGACCCTGGCGAATTATGTCGGTTGTGGGAGCAACTGATGCATGCTTTGCTGTAAATGGTGATGCCATTGAGGCATCTCCAAGCTTGACAATGGGAGCACTACGACCATCACCCTCCTCATTCATCTCATCCATCAGCTTCTTCAGTTTCTCTCGTTGCTTCTCAGCTGCTGTTAGATGGCGGCTAGCAGCTGTTTGGCAGGTGGAATCTGATTTTGCTGGAACTTTGCCTTTTGAAGTGCCTTCACCATTCAGACTGATAGGTTTTCCTGCTGCTTCTGATGCAGGCTTTGATTTCTTCAACTTCACTGACTTCACATTTTCGTCTTTAGATGTTTCTGATGATGAGGTTCCACTTTGAGTTGGAGGCACCGCATTCAACAAAGCTACGCCTACATGGGCCTGAACAAAAAAGTATTAAATATCATCTACGATGCTACCTCTGACTGTGGCAAGGAAAAAAGGAGAACAAATCTCTAATTATCATGCCCAGAAACAACACAAGATATGCCCTATACAACGTTAAAAATTTGCATCAGTTTCAGCAGAACCTAGAAGACACAGAGAAATCCTGCCTGAACATTTCTTCCACACTGTCTTAAAACAAGCTTACTAGTCCCATGCCTAAACCCGAGTGTGGGTCAATTCAAAGATGCATTCAGAACACCGGGAAGAGGGAAGGGGAGGGGAAGATCCCTAAAGAACCGGAAACAATGATTTCAGCTTAACTTACCAGGATTTTGATATAAAGACATGAAAACAGTCATTAATATTGATTTTCAAATCAAAATTACCTGCTTCAGAGCTCCAACATCATTAGTACCATCCCCACACATTAATGTCATCCTTCCCACTGTTTTGAAAGTGGTCATGATTAGTTCTTTTTGCTCAGGAGCAACTCTTGCAAAAACCTGCATAATCATTAGCATATGCATTATTCAAATGAAGCTATCAACCTAAACTGTTTAAATGAATAGTATAATTCAGTTACCTTCACACAAGGAATGACACGAAGAACAGCAGATGTCTGCTGCAACATTTCAATACAGTCACCTCCAATACAGAGATCATGAGTCTCTGATAAAGCTTCAACCTCTTTATCGCTGACATATCAAAACATTCTTTCTTTCCTCAGTTTACAGAGTGGGAAAATGCTTCTCAATTATAAAAGGCTAAAAAATGCTTATTACCAGTACTCAATATTGCTTCAGCTCATTTCAAAACATTAATTGACAGAAAAAAAAAGGACGGAGAAATGTAGAGGCACAGAATCTATATCAGAGGATACATCAAGTCCAACAATTCTAAGCAAATTCACTGGATTTAAAACCAGGTACAAAACAATCAAATCACAGTTAGAGACAGTTTAAAATCTCACCTGTACTTGATCACCTCTGTCTCATCAGGTGATATCCATTCATATCCTCTACTAGTCTTTGAGGGACACAGAATTAGTGCTGGCTTTGAAACAACATGTACTTGGCTAGCAACATAACAAGCTGTCAAAGCTTGGTCACCAGTGATCATCACCTATCATTAGAAAAGAATAGTCTTTATGGAGGCAATATTGCATAGAAACTATTGAATCAAAACTCCAGATTCAATGTTCACAGTTTCTAATATACAAAATCACACAGAAGAACTTTACGAACATGTTACTTACCAGGTCATGGGAAGAATTCTTTAGCTCAGACAAAATCGTGGCTGAATCTGCTCTAATAGGACAATTAAATACCTGAAATTTACATCATCAGCTTTTACAGAAACAGATTATGAAAATGTAAGTCGTACCAAAAACTCATTACTAAAACCAATTAAAATATCGAAGAATGTAATAAAAAAAAAATTAAAGAAATGAAAATGTTTGTTGATTACCGCAAAACCAGCAAAAGTAAGGCCACTCTCCACTAAATCTCTATCCAAGCTCCTTGCTTCACTAACCTTCACGTATTTGATGGACAAATAAAAAGCACTTAAGTAATAAAGTATCAACTAGGTTGATAAATTGAAATAATATATTAAATACTGAATGTGCAATATCCCGGGTCTAATAACAATAATCAAATGTCCATGCATGGTTAGAAGAAAACTAGACAAAGAGTACAGTCGGCAACACAGCTGTAAGTTGAGATTTTTATTGAGTAGCTAAACTGTAATACAAAGTATATATTTAACAAATAAGTAGAAACACCTAAAAAGAGAAAGGAAGCACCAACAGCATCTATAAAAGCCCACATTTTAGATTGCTTTAGAACTGAAGACATCTGAGAAAACAAAGAGGCCAATTCCTTACTTTAATTCATTAGCTAAAAATAAACATAGAGGATTCTTCCACTATGCGACCAATGAGGATATTATAGTGAATTAGAATAAGTTATCATTCTCTTTTCTCTTCAATTAAACAAAAATATAGGACCTAAACTTCCTCATACATCTAAGTTAAGTTGTCCAAAAAAAAAAAAATCGTCAAAGCAAATTTATACCTGAATTAATACCAAATATATGTATCTTTCCTTGGTGTGCTTAAAGCATAATACAAATTAATTCAGGCAGCAAAAAATATTGTGAGGGTAATTTCACCTTCATGGAGCTCTAAGTTGATGGACTTTGTAGATGGCTTTTGGCAGGAAAGATAAAGCAAATGTCTTCCAAAATCTGTTGTTTAGATGGTCTTTTGCATGATCTGGACGAGGAATAGCATATTTTGGTGAGGAAGGTTTCAGTTTCTGGCTTCCATTTGAGTGTTCATTTTCTTCATATATCAAAACTGGGAAGAACTTTTAGTCAAATCTATATATACTGGAATAAGTTTTTCTTTTGTACAATTTTTATTATTTTTTGCGAGTTTGATTTTACAGTAAGCTCTACTTTCAATTGGACAAGCTTTGGGCAGTCCCGGTACAGTTCTATAGATTTTTTCAACCTCTTGGGCTAGTCATAAATTCATCAACAGTTTCTTCAAATCTTGAAAATCTGAAACTGAAAGAACCTTAAATAAAGAAGAATTTCCAATGCAGTAAACAAGAACTTCCTGGTTTTGGGGGAAAAACAAAAACCACTTTACGTTCCCCTTTGAATTAAATTTTCATAGTTGCTTATAATCAAAGCTTACTAATTATATCCCCCTTTAGATTGACAAGACTTAATCTGCATTTCAAAGCTCCTTTTTAAGGGAAGCTGTATTGTTAAGAGATGGCAAAACTTTATTTTGAATCTCTGTAGAAATCAAGTTGGTTGGAAAAAATTAGGAAATTCCCTCTTTAAAGGGAATGTTGAATAGGCAGTTTTCTTGTTCTTTTATTAATATTACTATTTTCTTTTTGGTAGTTTCCTTAGTTGGATTAGTTCACCCGCTAATTTAGCTCCTTGATCTTGTGTTATTTACCTATTAATTTCCAGGATTTCTTATATTACAATTATTTTCCTTATTAGTTTGTGTACTACTTGTTATCATAAATCCTAAAATAACTAAAACAGTTTCTTTATTTTGAATAATTGACCAACTAATTTCTAGGATTTCTTATTGTACATTTAGTTTCGTTATTAGCTTTTGTAGTTGTTATTGTGTACATCCTACATATATAGTTAAGAAGATAATAATGCTCTTCACTTTGAAGATTAACTCACATAACAAAACAAGTAGTAATGCAGAACATAACCCCGAGGGCCGGGCTTAGCAGTAAGTAGCCCTTAGACTCCATCATTGAGGTTAAGGTTCTAATCCCCTTGGGGCCACCTACTTGGGACATGCACAAGTCTCACATTTTTCCCAGCTACCAAGCTTATAGGGTGCGGACTGAAAAGCTGATATCATATCAAAATGAACAATGAAGGAGTATCTAGGTTATCTGCTGTTTGCTCTCCAATCCGAGCAGAAAATACTTAAGTAAATGGTGGAGCAAAAAACTATCTTTAATTCTAAGGTAGAAGCCCAAAGATCCAGTGCCAGCAAGCGTATAAAACAATACAAAAAGTCAGCAAAAATTTTTGACATTGTAAATAAGCCATTATAAATGAAATTTATTCTCCATAAATATCTCCTTACCTTAATCTCTAAATCTCAAATCCAACGAGTTTTACAAAGTAACTCTGCGGATTTGCAAGTCAAACAATTTGTTGTCTGATGTCTTCTCAACATTCTGTTAAATGGTAGTCAGCTAGAAAAAAGAACTCAGACAGACCTCTCTCAAAAGGCTTTGTCACTTGGGGCGTAACCTATTTTATCTAATATGAGCCTCACTGAACTATAGTCAGGCATTAACATTTGTTCTCACTCGTAAAGAGCAAAAATTGTTCCTTTTCATTTTTCACACAAAAGCTATCTGTTTAAGTTAATTGTTGGATTTCAATTTGAAGAAGTGTCAATTAATTTTGTGCATAAACTATTCCAGAAAAATACATGAACATCTATCGCAACTAAGTTAACATGCTGAAATGCCACCTAAAATGCTCAATAAAGGGAGGGAAAATTTTTAAACATAGTAAATACAATGATATTCAGTAGACTTACTGTCATGTCTGGAAGGGCCTTATAAGCAAGGGCAAGAACACGAGAGCCCTGACGTGTGTATTTCTTATATGTTTCAATATAGGATGAAGGCAGATCTGTAAGTCTATCCTGGATCGTTTCAGGTGCACCCTAAAAGATATTAAAAATAAAAGTTACATAATAAAAATTGGTTAAAGAAATACACATAAATTGGTGTTTCAAGAAAGCAAGAAGCAACACAGACCTTCACAAAAGCAAAAAATTCCTCCTGAATGCGAACAACAACTGCCATTCGTTTCAAGTGGGATGCAAAATGGTGTCTGTGAACTATCTGGACAGCATGAACAGATCCCCTGCAATTGATAAAAATGACCATGTGACCACATAGTAGTCAAAGATGATATAGACAATAAGAATAATTGCCTTGAAAAAAGAACAAACAGTTAAAATTTTGAAAAAGCACCAAAAGCATTAAAAACAAAAGCATATTCACCAATTTAATGACAGAGTAATATCTCTTTACAAACTTGTGTTAGAATGTATCCATCTAGAGGTCCCCGGGGTTAATTGTTGACCATGTTTCTGGTTCCATCTAGAAATGTAAATAATTTCATAGTTGAGCTGGGCAGCTCCAAGTTCATTATCCTTGCAGGTTAGGAATCATAGTGCCATTAGGTGAGGGAAGAAGTTTGGTGCCGTGTAAATGCAGAATTATGGTTATTTTAGCCACTTTAATTGAAGTACCAGAAAGAGAACGGAAATAAATAGTGAGAAAACTTGTGGTAACCACATCAAAGTCCACCAACTCTAGATAAACATGCGTTTCTCCAATCTCCAATCTTTTTCTCCACCCTCTCCACAACTAGATCCCAAAATAAAAGAAAACCAATCCAATCCACTCCATTTGACACGCTGTCCAGCCTACTCTCTCAAAAATAAAAAGTAGTACACTTTTTGACATGTTATCTTTCAAACCTGATATTATTTTCTATACACACACACACACACACACACACACACATTTATTTATGTATATAATATATAAGTAGCTTTTGATATATAAAATTGCACAACTCTCCACAAACAAGGTAGGATGATCACTAGGAAATAGTTCTGCATCAGCAAGTCATCTAACAGATTTTCTAGGCATTTCCAACTTATTCGCGACCAAATGAACATATACTTGGGCCACCATTGATGGTAGAGGAAGGAAGAATCCACAAAACTAAATTTTTCACATAAAATTGTCACACTATTTACATGAGTTTGGATGGTTGGGAATGATTCTACCATGAATAATTAATGTACCATGAAATAACATATGCTAAATGCAATCCTAACCATCTAAAATGCTTTGATCAAAGAAAAATAATAGAACACACTAGCACAATACATGTGGTACTACCTAACTCTCAAATGAACTTCTCAATAGAAATCCAATTCCTATCAAATTCATTGCACCCTTGTTGATCTTGGGCAAGCAAATTTATTAGGCTGGACCCAAAAACTGATGAATTCTATAGTGATGGTTCTCCTATTATATAAGAAATTAAGAAAAACCTAGAAGGACGGAAGAAAGCTTTTCTCTCCCATGGAGGCAGACTCACTCTAATACAATCTGCTCTTTCTAGTCTTCCAATTTACTCTCTCTCTTCAAAATGCCCACTAGAGTTGCTAGGAAGATTGAAAAAGAAATGAGGAATTTCTTTTGGGAAGGTTTCGATGGAGGTAAAGGTAGTCATTTCATGAAATGGAATACGGTGTCTAGGCCTCGTATCAAAGGAGGGTTAGGGATTGGGAATATGATTAAAAGGAATAGAGCTTTATTAGGAAAATGGCTATGGAGATTTCCAACCGAGACAAATTCTGTATGGCTTGCTCTTATTAGAATCAAATATGGCCTACATGAGAACAGGTGGGATGCAAAAATGGGTTCTCATGGTTCTAGTAGAAGCCCTTGGAAATTTATTTCTCAAGATTACCCCACATTTTTAGGCCTGGTCAAATTAGAGCTCGGAAATGGGACGAGAATCAGATTGTGGAAGGAAATGTGGGTAAATAACTTGCCACTATGTTTTTTATTTCCAAGAATTTACAGATTGTGTAGACACATAACCTAACATCAAGGATATGATAGTCTCCTCCTCTCTCTCCTCAAGTTTGAAATGGAACTTCAATTTCTTAAGGAACTTGAATGATACAGAAATCCAAGAGTTCACAGCCATTTTAGCATTGGTGGACAAAGTTTCATTTAATACAACAAGGGAGGTCACAAGGGTTTGGAAACTCCACCATTCGACTTGTTCTCTTGTAAATCCTTCTTTAATTGCTAATTGATGATCAATCTTTTAGCCTATTCCAGCATAGCCATATGATCTGGGAAGCTAAAGTGCCTAGTAAAGTCCAAACTTTAGCTTGGGTCATCTCTCTTGGTATAATCAACAGTTGTGATGTTATTCAGATAAGGTTCCAAACTGGTAATTATCCCCCTCTTGCTGTCTTATATGTAGGAAAAGTCAGGAAATATTGATCACCTATTTTTTCATTGCAATTTCATTCTGAATCTATGATTTAAACTTCTTCAAAAAGCTAATATTAAGTGGGTTGTCCCAGCTACTTGTTATGAATTTTTTTTTTTTTCCAGAACACTTCCATGGCTTTGGTAAAGTAGATCAGGCAAAAACCTTACGGAATTGTACTGTTTTAGCCATTTTTTGGATAATTTGGCAAGAACGAAATGGAGGGATTTTTGAAAGATAGTTAAAAGGAAGATCTTAACCTTTTGTGAGATAGAGTTCATCTTTTAACTTCTTTTTGGCCTTCAGTATCCAAAGCTTTTCAGGATACTTCTTTTTTCCTTATAATTTAAATTGGGAAGAAGTTATAGGTTAACTTTGGCTGTTGGCTCTAGTTTTCATTGTCTATAGGTTCTCTGCTTGAGTTGTTCAATACTGTTTTGACTTATTTATGTTCAATTACTCGAATCGTATGTACACAGCTTGTTCATTTTTGTACCTAACTCTTTTCTTTTCTAATGAAAGCTTCGTTGCTTACTAAAAATTAAAAATAAAAATAAAAAAACTGTAGTAACGGTAAGGGCTTTTATTCTATTCCTAACACGTATAATCACTTTAAATTCAGAATTCCAATTCAATTATCGTATGAAACCCATCAATCTGAAGGATTCCATGTAGAAAATATTAAACATAGATTTAATGTTAGAATACATTTAGGATTGTTAATTATTTTCACCTTGTGTTTGGGTTTAATTTTATTTTCTTTTGTGGTTATAGGATTTCCTTGCGTTACAATGTTAATAGTCTTTATGTCATTTTGGAAATATGCTTGTCTATGGATTGATATTCAAATACGCACACTCATATATGGAACTCATGGGATTTGTATTTTCATGGTTAGACTTGGTCTGCAGTAAAACCCCTTCTCACAGAGGCAAAAAAGATAAATAAATAAAAAAATCATCAGAATTTATAAACCCTGAAGCAGGATAAAATTCAGGAAGTTATAAGAATCAATTTGGAAAGAAAGTTTCTATCCATCGCCATGAACATATAAACTTACTTTTTGGGCATGGCCTTCTCATCTGATTTATAACTCCAATCAATACCCTTAAGTGCAGCCTTCTCAAGAGGATCGCCAACCTACAAACAAAGAGCAGAACAGAATAAATGACGCAAGAAACTTTCAGGCTAAAAAAACAGAATAATCAGCAAGAACCCTACAAACAGCACCATACGGCTAATTTCATAAGAAAATAATTAGGCCTTGCTTGTTTACAAATTCAGAAAACATTTTCTGCAAATGCACGTTTACCAATGCATTTTAAATCAATATCAACCACATATTATTTTCAAAAGTCAAAAGAAAAAAATAAATAAAACCAACCGTACATTCTTAGTTACTGAATTTTAAAAACAAAAACTCAACATACTAAAAAAAAAAAAAAAAGCCCTTAGTCACTGGAGCTCAAATACAAAATAACATCAACATATTGCAAATCACAAAGCATCAAGGGAAATGATTAGCATTTACTGTCACCAATTACAGTAGGAACAGTGGGAACTGCACGGCTAAAATTCTATTCTTGATCAGTAAAACTTCACCATCAAATTTCAACAAGCTAGATATGAGTTTATTCTTAACCAAAAATGAAAACTTTTACTGGACATAGCCTCATACTTAGAAAGGAGGGTCAAGAAGAAATGAAGACAACAAATGTGAGTGGACTTGAGGAGCCAAATATTTCTTCAACATGGAACTACACATTGCCTGCTGGTAAAGAGGACAAACATCAACAGTTTCATTATTTTTATTTCTTCCCAACTCTTAGAAAATGAGACCACATCATGTACAGAACAACGCAAAACGCAAATAACACATCTGCTAGAATTCCCCTCTTCTTCTTTCCTATAAGATTTCTCAAAAAGGATGGGTGCTCAAAGTTGAAAAGGAAAAGCCAAAAAAAGGTGCTCCTTCCAAGTACTTTAGAAGAGAATTACACCAAATTTGAAGTATAAACTCAAAGCTTTACAACTAATAGAGGCCTTTAGATATGTACAAACCTGTGAGCAATTTATACCTATATGAATTTAAAAGTACAATGATTTCTCAAGAACAAAATCTAAAACTTCTCTTTCTTCAACTACATGACAGTGCCAAAAAATAAATAAATAACTCAGGTATACCAGCTTGTTGTCTACAAACACCAATGCATGACAAGAAGCCAGAATCTCCAATGTGCGGACAGGAACTTTACTCATATCAGATTCCAACTCTGTATTTCCAGACAATCCAACCCCACAAAACTCCTACAATGAGCAAAGAAAAAGGAAATTTACAGCGACAAAAAGAGAATTTACCTAGCAAATGAGAAAAAAATACAGATCTTCATATAAACATACCATGTCATCCGATGTAAGTGTTCCAGTTTTATCAAAACAACATATGTCAACCTGTGGGGGAAAGCAGCAGATGACAATTAATATCAAATGGCATATGGATATACTCATTCCAGCACAAAAAGAAGTGCAACCGTAAACCACCATATGGAACATAAATTGCCACAAAATCTGACAGACCAAGGCACGACAAAAAAATGTAAAACACAGTCTAACGGCTTATGTTTGACAAAGAGTTATAGCAGTGATTTTGACAAGCATTAGCTGAACCATATTGCGAAGAGACAGAAAGGTTGGAAACCTATAAAGTTGCTTCACAGTCTTTACTTATTACTATTTGGGTAATCTTAACTTAAATCTGCATTTCTATCATATTATGTCATCATTTATAGCCCCACTCATAAAACTTATTTACTAATTCAATTAAATTATTTTTCCATCAACTGGCATGAAAGAATTTTAAAAAGTAATAAAAATGATTCCCAGTATTTTCTGTTCTATCATCAGCGGTAAATTTTTACATATGCAAAAAAAAATACTAACTGCAATTTCTAAAAGCACCAAAACTAGGCAAACAAAATCCAAATGACCACTGGGAGACATGATAACCATCAAATTATAAACAACCAGAAAAGCAACTCTCTTCCAATTTAGAGGCATTAGTATCACCACTAAAAATCCCAATGGAATATTCTTGACCCACGATAACCAAAATAAAAGCATTCTTGAAGCTAATCCAACTTACCTTCCCAGCAAATGGAATTCGAAAAGGTTCTGTACAAAATATTCCACGACGTGCCAGTGCAATCAGGGAAGTATTAACAGCTATAGATAATTCCATTGGTAGCTCAGGAGGAATCACAGAAGTAATAATAAGTGAACAGCTCAGGAAAAGCTTATACTTGCTCCTTGTGGGATCCTCAAGTCCCTATATTAAAATTGTTTTCATCAACTCAAAAACACCAGAAAGAGAGCATAATGTTCCATAATACCTCAAAAGGCATGTATCAGATTACCTTTAGAAGCACATAACCAGCAGCTATTACAGCAAATACAACTAAAAATAAAATGAAAAGTCCACTTTCCCAGCTGTTAGCGGTAACCTATGGGTGCAATTTAAAAGAAAGATTATTCAGAATACAAGAAGGAAACAATAACAATAAATAGAAGTAAGAATTACTTCAAAAAATGAATCAATTAACTAACCCTCTCGGTCGAAAACAATATTGTCCTCATCAATTTTCCCTGACTTGTTTCAAACCCAGTTCGAAGCACAACAGCCACGCAACCACCATCAGGGGTTTTCAGAGGAAAGGTCTGACTCCAGTAAAAAAAATCAAATGTCAATAAGACCTGAACATCTGTACCAGCATCAAATCTATAAAGAGAACACTACTCTGTATGACTACCTTGTCGGGAGTGTGCTGCAATATCTTAGTTCCACCAAATAAAACATGGCTTTTATCTCGTCTAGCTGATAATTTCTCATTAATGCTCCTGCCCATGATTGAAACCTGAAAATACAATCATGCCTTAAAAAATCGCAGAAACCATTGTTTTTATCCACCCAAATAAAGAATTACAGCTAGCTTCTATAAGAAATTTTTGTCAAATTAGTATTCAAAAAGAACAAAGATTAGGACTTAGAATAAACTTTTGACGAATTTTAAATTTGCAAGCCCACCTGAGAATGTCTTATTATGTTCTAAATTATTGTTCTAGCCCCAAAAACGACAAAAGGCATCATTAGCCACATATATATTACTGCCCAAATTATATTTGTGCCACCCGGTTGAACAAACACCTTATAGCATACATACATAAACAAAAATTAAAAATTATATAACAAGGCAGCATTAACCACATATATATAACAGCCCAAGTTATATTTGTGCCAACCGGGTGCATGAACAACAATATATATTTGCATACATAAACAAAATTTAAATTACAATCAGCAATCCAGACATCATAACCATAATAATTGGGATGGCCAAATCGTAAAAGATTATCCCCAACATGAAAATAAGTGAATATATAAGAAAAAGAGAACCACCTTCCATTGAGGAGTAGACTCGCCTGTGAGAATGGCTTCATTCACAATAGCACTTCCAGCTAATATAAGCATGTCTGCGGGTACCGACTTATCTTCACCAGTCTGGCCAGAAGAGCGCCCAATGGAGACAACATCCCCAGGCAATATCTCAGTGCCTGAGAGCTTCACCCACCTAAAATTCATAATTTCAATGAATAAATCTTGAAACAAGGAAGAATTTTTGAAGTGCAGGATTGATGGCAAAATGACATACTTCCCACAACGATGCACCATTAGCATCTGACTATCAACTCTAACACGTCTTAGCTCAGTTAATGTCTTTAACCGGCTTTTTGCCATTGTTGACTCAAACATGAACAGCATGAAGAGGGTGAACAAACTGTAATACCAATATTCATCCAAACACCAGAGACCAACACAGAAGACCTATATGCGGGAAAAGGAAGAAGTAAATAAACTGTAAGAGCCAGGAACTGAATTGAATAATGGCAAATGAAGAAACAAAAATGAAACATGAGAGTGATCTCAAACAACAAAACCTGAAACACGAAAAATGGTTCCATGCAGTTCTCCTTCATTAATTTTTGGAACGTAGGTTGGGGATATTCAAATCTGCATGACCAAAAAGAAAACATATTAAGGTGTAAATAAGAAAAAAATAAAGTTCTTCCATGGAGGTATCTCTGAACAAAAATGAGAAAAAAAAACATAATTACTTCTACTATTAAATAATAAAAATAAATAAATAAACTATCAAAAAGAGAACAGTCCCATAAAACACAAACACACATAAATGATAAATTGACAGCAGCTATTTCACATTGCAATGCCTTCAAAAAATTTTGAGCAGCGTCCAGATATGGAACAGCAGATAGAATTTGTGATCACATTTGATATATATTTTATTCCTTCATCAACAAACAAGCAAATAGTAAAACCAACTATAACTTTAGCAATACAATTTGAAATCAATAAATGCATTTTCATTCTTATCTTGTGGGCCATCTAAGCTAATCAGCTCTACATTTACTAATTTCACTTTTAATTTATTTTTATTATGGAGTTATTATTATTTATTTGTTTTCTCTACAAATTTCAAGTGAAATCATAAGTTGATCAATAAAAAGGTATTCCATCCAAATAGAAAAGCTTTCCTCCGAAAGAAAATTATGAATACCACGTAACTTTAGGAAATTTAGCTATAGGCTGCAGTTCACACCAATCTCCTTAGATCCTTTTGATGTTAAGAAGTGTTTTTGAAGAAAATATCCATTTATACTAGGTAAACAGACATATCACTGGATTTGCTTGACAGTCAAGATCAATTGCTACTATGGCTTAGAAAGTTTACCCAATAAATATAAGCTAAAAGTGCTTTATATTTCTTGACTGTTGAATATTAATAATGTAATTAGCCTTTGACTTTTAACTTAAAATAACTTTCCCAGATTTTCTTATTATTTGCTCCAAGAGTCAAGGCTTTTCTTTGTAGAAAATTACCCAGACGAGACCCAAAAAAAAAAAAATAGCGTGATTTCCCAACAATTCAATCTCTAGCAGTTTGCAGAGAAGTTGTAGAATAAAATCAAAGATCTCAACAGGTTCAATAATTCAAAAGAGATAGTTCCATAAATTGGACACCAACACCAAGTAGACATTCCATCCTAAAAACATGACAGTGCAGATAGGTTCACCAAATGGTTGTCACCTTTTAAGCTAAAGGTGTACAATGATTTCTCATATATATCAGAGTGATTCTGCCAAAATTATTCTTTGTCTACAAATGTAAATGTTCGCTATGTCATTACCCTTTAGTAGTTTTCCGTTACACTAGAAAATGTTTGGACTTTTATCAAGGGAAAAGAAAACAACCACAATCAGCATATTATAACAGCAAGATTCAATAAATTTGTAACTACTATGAATACATTTGAAACCATGTCAAAACGGCAAGTGCATTTCTATACAAAGCTTTTACGGACATCATAGTACATGGAATAAACACCAACAATTTGCGCCAAAAAAAAAAATAGTGGAACCCCCGGAGAGCAATGAAAAAGAAAGAATTTCATTTGTACACAAAAATTGATAATCTGAAACACTTTGCTCAAAACCTAAACAAAAGGAAACATTAAAGAAGTACTAAACACCCCCAGAATTTAATAAATTTGTTGCCATCTTGAAGACATTTGAAACTACCACAAAACAGCAAGGGCATTGCTATACAAAGCCTTCACAAATATAATAGAAAATTCAACAATTTACACACACCCACAAAAAAAGGATAAGATAAGAGGAACCACCAAATGCAATGACAAAGAAAGGACTCCATTTGTACAAAAATTTCATAATGTGAAACACTTTGATCAAAACCTAAACAAAAGCAAGCATTACAGAATTACTAAACACCTGCCGCCGCCGCCAGCATCCCCCCCCCCCCCCCCCTCTTCTCTCTCTACATATATATATATATATTTCTCTCTATTTAAACACAATTAGACTGCAAATGGCTCTGCGTAAATAGAACAAGGTCGTCCAAGTTGCAATACCTATGCCAAGAAGAGAGAAAGGCAGACTCTAGACAGACTATTGCTTCCAAGAAAACAGATTTATCCTTTATCATATCTTAAAGAAGGTTGAAAAAGCTATGGACATTTGAAAAATAGAGATGGAAGAATAGAAGAATTTGCAATGGTAACTCACACGTTCCGTCCCCATTTTTCAGTGGCACTAACAACTTTAGCTTCAGAGCCGTGGCCCGTACACTTCAAATAATATCCAAATGTTTCCTTAGTAGGATAAGGAAGCTTGCAAAAGGTTTCATTCTCCTTAGAATAGATGAAGCATTGCTTTCTAAAATAGAAGTAAACCTCTTCCACATCCACTGGGGTTGAAGAACCTGCCACCTGCGCAAAGTAAAGAATTGTGTTCAACAGGGAAACAAAGGGAAAAATGCATTATGAATCACACAACTCATATAATCAAATTGCCAAAGAGAGGGGAGAGGAAAGCTTTTGGAGAGAACTATTCAGATGTTGTACCGTCATTGAATAATAACACTTTACCTTAACTAGGGTTGCATTTAGTTTCCTAACTATATATGACAAAGCCAAACAGCAATGTTGTGGACAACACAACACATACATGTATGGGTGTTTTCATGTGTGAATGATTGAAAATAGAATCAAGATCTCGTTAGCGTGAACATTTGCACCTGTGCGCAGGCGCATTTGTATGTCTACGTTATCCGTACAACCATTTGAGCAATACCTTTCACATAACATCGGAGGCAAAATCAGCTAGTGGTGTTTAATAGCATGGTGACAAAATTAAAAAGTTGTTTGTGCTTCTGCAAAAAAGACCAAATAATTCTTTAACTGCCATAATTTCCTCTGTTCTTTGCATAGGAACTGAGCCAAGTTGTTTCAACTGCATGATTTGCTTTACAACCAAACAGTGTATAATCAGCAATCCTCAGCTCGTGGAGCCTTCACTACTCTATTATTGCCATGTTCCATTAAGCATCATCAGTTGTAAAGCTCTAACTAACAAAGATAGCAGCACATCTGTGCAGAATTTTGCAGTGAAAACATCAGTCAACCCTTGGAACTTTAATCAGATTATTCAATTTTTCAAAGATACACTTATGAGTCGACTTCTGCAGAATAAAAACAAAATTACAAAATTGACTGATCACGAGACTGTCTTAACTCTCAATAATTTTGAAGTCTATACACACACACACACACACACACACACACACACACACACACACATATATATATATAACTTCCATTATAAAAATTAAACCATATGGGGAAGAAAAAAAGTTGCTTTCCTTCACAATTTATACCAAATTTCTCTCACTTTCCACACCACAGAAGAATTATTGCAAGTGAAGAAAAAAATAGAATTAGTAACAAAAAGCAGACTAACCTGTTTACGAAATTGAAGTGGTACAACCTCTTTAGAACCGGAAAATTTTGCAGGAGTTATTTTGCATGAGTCAGCATCATGAATATCATGAACCTGCACAAGAAAAGAAGCTGCTTAAATCTGTAGACTATACAACAAGGTAATACACATCTGCATATATTGGCAATTTTGATTGAGACTTGAGTGAAGTACTAGAAAGGAACAAAAGATTTTAGGGACATGCTGTCATTGGAGTTTCTTCACATATTTTGTATTGTGACGAATTTTTTGAAGATACCGGAGAGGAAGACATACATTTTTTTCTGGGATAGAGTACAGCTTTTAGCTTCTCTTTGGGCTTCAATGTCAAAAGAATTTTTTCATACATATTTCTTTTTCATTCATCTAAGTTGGAAAGGAGTTTTGGCTGTTTGCAGTTAACTGACTTTATAGGGCTGATTGCTTCAACATTTTGTATAGTTTTGTGCTCTCTTAGGCCTTTAGTGGACTGCTTGTGCAGCTTCATATAGCTATTATATTTGAATAGAATTTTAATAGTTTCTTACAACAATAATAATAATAATTAAAAAAAAAAAAACTGCAACGAGAGCTATGTACATACCTTACTATAGTGGGCAAAGCATTTAAAATTGACAGACCAAGCTGTGAATAGCCACACAAGAATGTGGAAAGCAACAAGCCCACCGAAAACAATGGCAGCATCTACAAAATCTATGCTAGGAACAATAGTAGTCAACCAAATAGCATAGAAAATAGCAAAAGGCCAAACATCCAACCGCCAAAACCAGTACTTCTTCCTCAACAAGTCAACTCTGTCCACCACCTTTCCTCCCACATGGAAGCTCGACATCTCAATGCCAGCCTTATCTCCCCAAACTTGATTCTGAAGCTTTACTCTGATCCAACAAAATCAAAAGGCATATGTAGTAAGTATTAACCAATGAAATCTTTCACCAAGAAATGACCCCTAAACAGTTTCAGCAATCAGAATATATCTCTCTCCATTAATATGCTTCATTCTTTGAAAAGAAGTAAGCCAAACTGAGATGTTTACTACTCAGCATAGTAAGGAACAAAATTTTCAAAAGTTTGTTCACAAATTTCACATTAACTACTCTAATTGGGTGTTTTCCGAGTATCAACACCAAATTTTTCTCAGCAACCAAACACGTAAATCTAACAGGGCTATAAGCAAACGAAAACAACTAAAAAACTAATTCATAATTTCCTGATCGTTCCGAAAGCAGCATGTGATTCCACAAAAGAAACCATAATATTCATTTTCGAAACCGAAATCACAAAAATACATTAACGAAGATACCTGAAACCGAAGAGATCAAAAGGAACCGATCGCGTCTCCCGCCACTCGATGCGCGACTCTTCTAGAGAAGAAAGATTAATTGAATCAGGGTGCAAAGCATCGAAATTTATCGAAAGGCAAAGGGAGCCGAGATGAGATACGTCTTTTTGAGTAAAAAAATCTCACACAGTGAAAACCCTTTTACTATTCACTATACCAGTAAAGCCTTAAAATTTAACCTAAATTTTTTTTTTCAAAATTCAAAAATAAAAATAAATGTATAATAATTTTCTAGGCTTTTCCTGTAGTTCTTGCCAAACAAACAAAGCTTCGACCCAAACCATATTCCATCAATTAGCGATTACACAAAGCTTTAATTGCAAAATCTAATTTATAAAAAATTAAAATCCTCGATTACACAAGATTTGATCACATTTATCTCATCAATTGCAATTATCAAAATTTTTGTTTATCGAAAAGTAATCGAAATTGCAGAAGAGAGCTTACGAGAAAATCAGAGAGAAAGCGATGCGTATATGTTTACCGTCTTCAAAGCTAAAAATAGGTCTCGGACGGACCGGTTTGATTCGGTTATCTCAACGTACCGGTTCGACCGCTATTGGTTTAATTTGATTCTAATTTCCAATAGTATAGAGAGAGAAATAAAAAAAATGACGCAAATTGAGGGACCGCTATGAAAAATAACCCACTCTTCAAATATCTCTATACAATAATTTTTTTTACTATAAAATAACCTTTATATTATTAACAATTCAACTAATTTATTTCTATTTCCTTTCCTTCACAACCGATACCGATCATCAAATCGTTCCTATTTTAAGCCCGTTCAGTGATGCATACGCGGATCGACCTTCACAGCAAGATCGCTGTGAGAGTTGGAAGAGGGCAAAAAGCCCCCCTCCTCAGTGATCAAGGGTAGCACCCTCAAAAAAATAAAAATAAAAAAAAGAAAACAATGATAGAGGTATATGATTTATTGTGTTTTAAATATTACTTATGATTGTTTATTGTTTTTAGAGTATTTGATGAATTACTTGAAGTTTGAAATATGTAAAAATGATAATTTTGAAGTCGATGGATAAAGGTAGATGATGACAAATGTCGATCTCGTTTCGTGCTTAACACTCGATAAACCTAGAAGAATATATGTCGAGTATGGAATTAAATGTAACTGACACTTGATCATAAGGGCTGTCGAGTGTTGGTTACAAGCGATCCAACACATAATTCTTGGTTTCTCTATCTGATTATGTGCTTGATGCTCGACATTATGTGTCGAGTTCTGCTGATAATGTAAATTCGACAATATATGACACCTATCTTGCACTACCAGATAGTATTTGACAAAGTGCTTATCACTTAACATGATTATTGTAAAAATACGTAACAATCATAATAGGAAAGATCTATTATGATAAATTATATAAAATAATACATTGACAATTATAAAATTATAAACTATTTAAATATGAAAATTAATTACAGCAACATTAAATACATATCAATATCAATTTAAGTAAATTAGTATTATTTATTCATTAATTAATTCAAAAAATTTGAACATCAATAACTGCCGACATTCTGTCCGTCATCTGTCGTTGTCTCTGTCGTCTGCTACTGTCCAAATAATTCTTGCAGTGACAAAATTGATATCAAAATGATCATCTTTCGACAATCTATTCAAACATATGAATTTCAAATGTGAATGATGCATTGTTTAATCGTAAGAGGCTGGAAATATTTTCGAAAATTGAATCTTTTCTGACCTCCAACAACAGAACAAGGCATTTCTCACCATTGAAATTTATATGGTTGCGTAGATTGTCCAAAGACAATCATTTTGGTGCTTATAATACCCCTAAATGGCTTCGAAAGTTATTAGCGACGCCGGCGACCTCCCAGTAGTTGATCGGTTGCTAGTTCTTTCTTTAATTATTTATTAATTTTAATTTAAAATATAATTATAAATTATTATGATAAATTTCATTTAATTTTTAAATATTATACTAATTTGTTATAGGAATTATATCATTATTTTGGTAAAAAAACACAATTCATATATTAGGATGAAAAAAAAGTAATGGTTTTTCACTTTTTCAATTAAGTAGAATATCACTTTTTTTGAAGTGCTAAATTAAAAAAAAAATTACAAACATAAATCTGAATCTATTAAGATTTAAATGAAAAATGCAAAAAACAAATAGGTCCTAACTTGATAGGCTTTAAATTAGGGGCTCATTTACTTACACTACTTAACATTTTTTTAGGAGCCGTTTGTTTTTTTCCATTTTTCTCTTATGCCTTAATAGATTAAGATTTAAGTGCTAATTTTTTTTTTGTTTGTTTTTTAGTCTAGCACTTAAAATAAGTGATATAACAATCAATTAAAAAAGTGAAATTTTACCACCTTTCTTCATGAAAAATATCTGAATTGATTTATTTTACACAATACCCTTCTATTTTCTATTGTAATAATTAATATAATATTAAAAAATTGTATAACAACTAATAATTATTTTTACTTATATTAATGAATTAAATAAAAATTAGTAATAGTGACCGTTCTTCGTTGTCACCACCGCCCCCCCTTGCCCCCAACATCTGCCAGTGAACTTACTCCAATGGAAGCAAGGTATACACCAAAATGATCGTTGTTCAACGATCTAAACAACCATGTAGATTTTAACAATAATTGATGCTTCATTTAATCATAGAAGGCTGGAAAAGATTCAGAAAACCAAATGTTTATGGGCCTTTAACAACCAATTCTGTCCTATCCTTCAAAAATACTCTGATATCATTATATCTAGTGGAGATGGTCATGGTGGTATTGGAGGTGTTGCCGGACGCACGATGTTGAATATATCATAAGAGTATGGATTTTTTTTTTTTTTGTGATTTGTAAAACATTAATCATAAATAAAGTTGTTATTATTTATTTGTGGCCAAATATGATTGTATCAATGCCTAAAAGCTCCAGAGCTTATACATTGATAAAGTTTTATATATATGAGATATAGAACTTTATCATAATTTAAAACTAGTTCATAACCTATAAACACAAGTTGCACGCTTTGTTTGGACAAGGTTGTAGTGTTACTTGTCTTTAATGGGGAAATGGTGAGTCTCTAACCATTTGAAATGAAGACTTCAGGACAAAGACAATAGTGCATTAACAATGCATTGAACACGAACAACATGGAATTATAATATTTGGTGGAAATACTGTGACCGAATGTAAATTATAACAATCGAGCACTAAAGGCATTCTTACCTTAATCTTGAGTGGGTAGTATACCTCTAGTATACAAGTTATGGTCTTTGACTAGAATAAAAAATTAGATATAAATAGGGGTGGCAATTTTTTGACACGACATGAACACTGTGGACAAGGCTTCCATCTCGCCCCAAGTGATTGCGACCATAGCATTGTTGTCCAAGGCCTTTCGACACTTGAGGGTACCACAGAACAAGTCACGGAGGCAAGTTCTGGAGGTCATTAGAGTTGCCACCCGGGTAACTATTGCCACCTGGGTAACTAATCATAGGAAATAATTAGATGACGACAACCGATGCTTTGCTCCGGGACCCAACTATCCATCGTCCCTTCAGAGTCAAACTTAAGAAATTATATATGGATCTTCGATACGCCCAAACAAAGTCTAGCCCCCACTATAGTCTATCGAGTTTGAGGTTTTAAATTGGTCAATTGTTATCTATCTTAATCCTAAATCCATTTTCATGTATACAACTAATTTTATTTGAACTATTACATGTGTGGTGAGACAATTCATAAGCATCCATATAAATAAAGCACAAACGTGGGGGAGACTAGAGAAGAGTGCACAACAATTCAACATAAATAATGTAATGACAAATGAAATCTAGTTAAATGCAAGAAATTAACACTTCTATTTCTACCAAACTTACCGGGCTTACAATTGGAAGATGGATTTGTCACCAAACATCATGACTCTAACAATCGTCCATTTACCCTTATGCTTACACCGTCGTCCTCTACAAAGCCGGGTTTCTCACCACTAAGTGTGAGCCTACCGGTTTAAACAGTTATTACATCATCTTGATGAGAAAGGAAATAAAGCAGATGCGATGGTTAGGATAAGAGCAAGTGGGAGGGAAATTATTGCGAACTAACAAGTGTGTGTTACCCATGAGTCCGATAACACAACTCGCCACATAGTTTGTTTGATTGCGATGTCTGTAAATTGATTAAATGGAGTCCAATACATTTTGATGGACCAAAGTAGACAACTATTCATAGATTGAATAGCGTCTGTAGATATGATTTCGGATAGCCATTCATGACTTGAGTGGTATCCCTCATATGGTAATTAAAAAAAAAGTCAAAGACAACAATAAGGCGCAATGAAAGTAAAGTTCGAAAATGTAAAGTGCAACAATATAAATTGCAAGAATGCAAAAAGCAATAAAGTAAAAGTGTGACAAAGTAAACAACAAGAATTTAAAAGTGCAATAAAGTAAAAGGTAGCAAAATAAATGGTGACAAATTAAAAGTATAGTAAAGTAAAGGATGTAAATAAACAAATGATAAAGAAAAAGACAGATAAAGTAAATAAGCATAGGACAAAGGTGATATCGATAAAATAAGATGAACGGTGAATATTGAAACAGAAACACATTAAAGTTGCGGTTTTCCATTGGCCATCACCGATCTGCGACTACTTGTTCGTATTCACCTAATCTCCATTCTAAATGTGAATCATAAAAATATAATAAAAGTGGTAAAACAGAAAAGCAAATGTGGCAATTTACCCTCAAGCTCTATCGAGTACTGAGTATTTGTGTTGTGTTTTTTGAAAATTAGTTGAAAACAATGGTATGTGTGAAAAATTTTGAAGTAGAAAGGATTGCAAATGTGTTTGGATGGGGGTGTGCGTGTGTGAAGAATTGAAAGAGAAGAGGTTGAAATATCTTGGAAGGAAGGCCTATGAGGGAATTTGGCAAGGATGGCACAAAAATCGAGGAGAATGGTTGATGTTAAAAACCAAGAAATAGTCCGCATTTACAGGAATCTGGAGGGAGGGAAGTGCACGTGCAAGGCATAGCTGAGGCAATTTTTAGGCCCCCTCTATTTCTCGTACAGTGATGTTGCTTCAGGCATATCCCCAGTTCCTTCATGCACTCACCTGTTTCCTCTTCACCAATAGTCTGATTTATGTTTCAGGAGCAAATTTCTTGGCTTTTTTTTATGGGCTTTTAGGCTTTTTAGAGAACCTCGGGGTTTACTAAGCATTTTTTGCCTAAGTTGGCTTTCTTTTGGGTTTTCATGTGAACGGGTTTGTATTTTTAGGCTAATTTTGCGTTTTTAGGATATTTTTAGTTTGCTATTTAAGCCAATGGTCTACATCACTCAGTATTTATCTGGCTCTCGTCATTGGCCCAAATCTCTTCATAACGGGGTTCAAACCATAAGCACGAAATCAAAGCTTACAAAGATGATACACAATTAACAAATTGGTCTAATTCATGTTGAGGGTGTTCAACATGCCAACTCGATTAATGACAAGAATGGTTAAACATATATTGTCAATCCTTGACATAAAAGTTCAATTAATGATACGAATTATTATTTACTTGCAAAATACCCATCATAAAACTGAAAATTTTATAACTGATGGGATCCAGTGCATTGGAGCTGGTATGGCTGCACCCATCAAGTGCTGTGCTCTAAATTTACTTAACCATCTACATGCTTGACCTCGAATCTTCCCCCCAGACATTGCGCACACGTTGACGTAAGGCCATAACAGCGCCAGCAAGACACAAATTGAGTGAGGAAAAAACTATGCGACAATAAAAATTTTGCAAAAGAGGGGTACAACACGAGGATTTTCCATGAGGTTAACCATCCTAGAACTGCTCCCATCCAAGCACGCTTAACTGTGGAGTTCTGATAGGATCTAGTGGATAGGTGCTGGTATGGTCCCAATTCTCAAGTGTCATGCGCTATTCCTCCCCAACATTGCACACACACCGACGTAAGCCCATAACAGCGCGAGCGTGATGCAAATCGAATGAACACTATGCTAAAATAAAAATTTTGCAAAATAAGGGTGCAACACGAGGACTGCCCAGGAGGTCACCCATCCTAGTACCACTCTCATCCAAGCATGCCTAACTATAGAATTTTGATGGGCTCCAGTGCATTAATGTTGGCATGGAACCCATCAAGTGTGGCGCGCTACATTTACTTAACCACCTACCGGCTCCGCCTTGAATATTTCCCCTAAACATTGAGCACGTTTTGGCATAAGGCAAAAACAATGTGAGACGCACGCCGGGTAGAGAACAAAACCAGACAAAAATAAAAACGATGCAAAAGAGGGTGAAACATGAGGACCTCCTATCCCAGTACAGCTCTCGCCCAAGCACGCTTAACTACGGAGTTCTGATGGGATTCAGGGGTGCAACACGAGGACTTCCCAGGAGGTCACCCATCCTAGTACTGCTCTCGCCCAAGCACGCTTAACTCCAGAGTTCTGATGGGATCCGGTGCATTAGTGCTTGTATGGTCGCACCCGTCAAGTGTTGCGCGCTACGTTTACTTAACCACCCGCCTGCTCGGCCTTGGACATTCCTCCTAAGCATTGAGCACGCCTCGGTGCAAGGCAACCATGACGCGCCACCTGCTCGGCCTCGAACATTCCTCCTAAACATTGAGCACGCCTCGGCGTAAGCCAACCACAACACGAGACGCACGTCGGATGGAGAACAAAAAAGGACGAAAATAAAAACGACGCAAAAGAGGGGTGCAACACGAGGACTTCCCAGGAGGTCACCCATCCTAGTACTGCTCTCGCCCAAGCACGCTTTACTGCAAAGTTCTGAAGGGATCCGGTGCATTAGTGCTGGTATGGTCGTACCCGCCAAGTGTTGCGCGCTACGTTTACTTAACCACCCGCCTGCTCGGCCTTGAACATTCCTCCTAAGCATTGAGCACGCCTCGGCGTAAGGCGACCATGACGAGCCACTTGCTCGGCCTCGAACATTCCTCCTAAACATTGAGCACACCTTGGCGTAAGCCAACCACAACGCGAGAGGCACGTCGGATGGAGAACAAAACCAGACGAAAATAAAAACGACGCAAAAGAAGGGTGCAACACTAGTACTTCCCAGGAGGTCACCCATCCTAGTACTGCTCTCGCCCAAGCACGCTTACCTGCGGAGTTCTGATGGGATTCGGTGCATTAGTGCTGGTACGGTCGCATCAGTCAAGTTTTGCGCGCTACGTTTACTTAACCACCCGCCTGCTCAGCCTTGGACATTCCTCCTAAGCATTGAGCACGCCTCGGCGTAAGGCGACCACGACGCGCCACCTGCTTGGCCTCGAACATTCCTCCTAAACATTGAGCACGCCTCGGCGTAAGCCAACCACAATGCGAGATGCTCATCGGATGGAGAACAAAACCGAACGAAAATAAAAACGACGCAAAAGAGGGGTGCAACACGAGGACTTCCCAGGAGGTCCACCATCCTAGTACTACTCTCGCCCAAGCACGCTTAGCTGCGGAGTTTTGATGGGATCTGGTGCATTAGTGCTTGTATGGTCGCACCCGTCAAGTGTTGCGCGCTACGTTTACTTAACCACCCGCCTGCTCGGCCTTGGACATTCCTCCTAAGCATTGAGCACGCCTCGGCGCAAGGCAACCACGACGCGCCACCTGTTCGGCCTCGAACATTTCTCCTAAACATTGAGCACGCCTCGGCGTAAGCCAACCACAACGCGAGACGCACGTCGGATGGAGAACAAAACTGGACGAAAATAAAAACGACGCAAAAGAGGGGTGCAACACGAGGACTTCCTAGGAGGTCAGCCATCCTAGTACTGCTCTCGCCTAAGCACGCTTTACTGCGGAGTTCTGAAGGGATCCGGTGCATTAGTGCTGGTATGGTTGCACCCGCCAAGTGTTGCGCGCTACGTTTACTTAACCACCCGCCTGCTCGGCCTTGGACATTCCTCCTAAGCATTGAGCACGCCTCGGCGTAAGGCAACGACGACGCGCCACCTGCTCGGCCTCGAACATTCCTCCTAAACATTGAGCACGCCTCGGCGTAAGCCAACCACAACGCGAGACGCAAGTCGGATGGAGAACAAAACGGGACGAAAATAAAAACAACGCAAAAGAGGGGTGCAACACGAGGACTTCCTAAGAGGTCACCCATCCTAGTACTTCTCTCGCCTAAGCACGCTTAACTGCAGAGTTCTGATGGGATCCGGTGCATTAGTGCTGGTATGGTTGCACCCATCAAGTGTTGCGCGCTACGTTTACTTAACCACCCGCCTGCTCAGCCTTGGACATTCCTCCTAAGCATTGAGCACGCCTCGACGTAAGGCAACCACGACGCGCCACATGCTTGACCTCGAACATTCCTCCTAAACATTGAGCACGCCTCGGCGTAAGCCAACCACAATGCGAGACGCACGTCGGATGGAGAACAAAACCGGACGAAAATACAAACGACGCAAAGGAGGGGTGCAAAACGAGGACTTCCCAGGAGGTCACCCATCCTAGTACTGCTCTCGCCTAAGCACGCTTAATTGCGAAATTCTGATGGGATCCAATGCATTAGTGCTGGTATGGTCGCACCCGTCAAGTGTTGCGCGCTACGTTTACTTAACCACCCGCCTGCTCGGCCTTGGACATTCCTTCTAAGCATTGAGCACGCCTCGGCGTAAGGCAACCACGACGCGCCACCTGCTCGGCCTCGAACATTCCACCTAAACATTGAGCACGTCTCGACGTAAGCCAACCACAACGCGAGACGCACGTCGGATGGAGAACAAAATCGGACGAAAATAAAAATGATGCAAAAGAGGGGTGCAACATGAGGACTTCCCAGGAGGTCACCCATCCTAGTACTGCTCTCGCCCAAGCACGCTTAACTGCGGAGTTCTGATGGGATCCGGTGCATTAGTGCTGGTATGATCGCACCCGTCAAGGATTGTGGCTACGTTTACTTAACCGCCCGCCTGCTCGACCTTGGACATTCCTCCTAAGCATTGAGCAGATGTCACGCCTCGCGTAACACACACAGAGTTTTGCGCCAAACTTGTTCGGAAGTGCGCCAAAGAATGGGATTTCGGGGCAAGTGTTATGGTGATTTGGGATCCTTGTGTCGAGGAGGATTCAATGGCGCAAAGAATGGGCGTGGCGTTCTAGAAGGTTCTGCGACGATCCGGAAGAATCCGGAAGGATCCAGAAGAATCTGAAAGGCATGAGATACAAACGGAAGACTCAAGAAGGCTCCGGAAGAGTCTAGAAGGTGGCAGAAGATGACAGAAGGCCGCGGAAGATTCCGGAAGCTTAGAAAAATATCTTGAGTCTAGAATGTTCTGGGGATGTCTAGTGTAGGGTAGAGTTGTGTAGTAACTTGTGGATGTCTCTAAAATTACTTGGCCAACAAGTAAGCTTGTAAATATCTAGGAAGTGTCTAGAATAGGAATGTTCTAGGTACTTGGTTGGCCAATGGGATTGCGAAATGTGGTGCAATGTTGGCCGCACGTTGAGGAGGTGCTTTTCTATAAATTTGGGTGAGCACTCATTTGCAAAGGAAGTCATGGGATTCATGCTAGACTCAATTGCTCAAGAGTCTTACAAGCCTTGTAAACTACCTTGTGTATAGTGAATATTTCCTCACCCAAATCTCTCTTGTCCTTGTTCTCTTTCGCTTGAACCTCTCTTATAGCGGTTTAAGGCTTACTTAGGTGCACTTTGGAGTGTGTTAGCGCCTAAGGCCGCACGGTCTCCGCTTGTGAAACAATAAGGCTGTGACAGTTGGTATCAGAGCTAGCCACGCCGATACGAGGGAAAGGCTAGATAGGCTAGAACAAGGCATAGGGCAAAGCATGGATGAGTTCAATGACAAGGTGGAGAGCCAAGGTAATGAGCTCAAGGAATTCATGCGTAGTTCTGAGACATCCACCGAAGCGCTATGTCAGGAGGTTCATGCTTTCCAAGCAAGGGTGCTGGAAGTCTTGGCCAAGGTCTAAACTCAAGTGGAGGAACTGAGTAAGGGCTTGGATGAGACAAAGGCTGAGGTAGCCACGCTCCAGAGGTCGGTAGCAAGTGGCGTTGTGGTAGCATCACCTACACTTGCTATCCCTAGGATTGAGGCACCCAAACCCAAAGAGTATAGTGGCAAAAGGGATGCTAAGTGTCACGAGCTTAGAGTTTTGCGCAGCTACTCGTGCGGCACTTAGACAACTTGAACCCGAAAGTTGCTAAGTAAGCCTTGTAGTGTGCTTCTCGCTCAAGGAGTAGTTAAGACCGTTGAGCCAAAAGAGCTTTAAAGGCTAGAAGAAGAGATGGAACTTAGAGGCAAGTATTGCTAATGCAAATGAGCTTTGTATTACACAAGAGAACTCTTACAATGCTTTGTGTTGTAATTGCTTGGATTTGTGGGATGGTTTGCAAATGAGCCTAGGAGGGGTATTTATAGTAATCCACCTCCTCAATGGACGGCTAAGATTTGTTACATCCAACGGTCCTAATTTACCATCTAGAAGTGTCTCCTAAAATATCTTAGATATTTCCAAGGAAGGTTCTAGCAACTTGGCTTGCTAGAGAATTCTAGAATGGGCTAGACGTTCTAGGACCTTCCGTAGCCTTTCACATTCTTCCGCAACCTTCTCGAGTCTTCTAGAGACTTCTAGAGCCTTCCGGACGCATCTCACGACTTCTGGATCCTTCCGGATCTCTCCGGAATGTCCCGGAACGTTCCGAAACCTTTTAGAAGCTTCCGGATCACCACGCCTACTCTTTGCGCCATTGAGTTCCTCTCGACACGAGGATCCCAAATCACCATAACACTTGCCCTAAATTCTCATTCCTTGGCGTTCTTCCGAGCAAGCTTGGCGTGAAACAGTGCGCATGTCGCGCGGGGCGTGACATCCTCCCCCACCTAATTTCGCGACGTCCTCGTCGCGTCTTGGAGGATGGGTCATTGGTTGCGAGTGAGTGGTCTTGGCTCCATGTTGATGCTTCCCTCTCGCGTGCTTGCGTGGCTTCTTGGTGGCCTTCTTTAGCTTTACGATCTTGGATGGCGTTGTGGATGGAGGTTTGGTATCGGGCTCCAACTTGTCTTGGTAAGCCTATTGTCTTGGCGATAACCTCCTTGGTAGCCTTTGGGGCGTAACATCCTTGTACTTCTCAAGGATGGCCTGAACACGTCTTGCTAATGGGTCTTTGGTAACGCCAATATTTTTCCCATCATCTCGTTCTCGAACGGTGGCAAGGAGGTTAGGATTTTCCTTCATTCCTTGCGTGAGTTATAGCGCAGACATCATCTTGCTCTCGACCTTGGCTACACGCTCTACCATGACCATGCATGCTTGACTCCCATTGAGGATGTTAAGGGAGTTAGATGCTGGTATGGGGAAAGCATGAGCTTTGTCGAAGAACTCCATGCCCAACACTACTTGGAAATCGTCCATGGAGACGATGGAGAAATCAAGGTTGTCTTTCCATGCGCCCAATTGCACTGGTGTCGCTTTGGACACACCCACTATGGCTTTGGCGGGTGAGTTTACCGCCTTAATAGTGCCTCCTCCATTGGTATAGTTAAGGCCTAGCCTCTTGGCCTCCTCAATAGAGATAAAGTTGTGCGTGGCTCCCGTGTCAAGCATCGCACGCACATCCTGGCCGTTGATAGTGGCATTCACATACATGAGGCCCTTCTTGACATGTGTGGGTCTCTTGAGTGCACTAATGATATGGAGAGAATCCATCTCTGCTTGGGGCTCTTCATCTTGGGTACCCTCATATTGAGCCGCGAGGGCATTGAGGGTCTTCCTCTTTGGGCAATCCCGAACCCAATGAGGACCATCACATATGAAACAAGGACTTTTGGGCTTGAGGGAATCGGACTTACCTTTGTTAGGCGTGTCGCGTTTGTCTCCCTTGAGTGGTTTATGTGCACCACCTTCCCTTCGGGCATGATCCTTCTTAGGACTCCACTCTCCCCCACCTTTATCATGGTTGGGCTTCCTTTCCTTAGATTGGGATGTGTAGTCGACAAGGGATTCGGCCACGGCTATGGCGTCATCAAGGTTTTGCACGCCACGCCTCTCAAGCTCAACCCTTGCCCAATCTTTTAAGCCATCAAGGAAGTAGAAGAGGGAGTCTTTTTCGGACATACCTTCAATTTCAAGGATGATTGTGGTGAAGTCTTTGATGTACTCGCGAATGGTGCCACTTTGCTTCAAACGGCGGAGATGACCCCTTGCCTCCTTTTCCGCATTGCTTAGAGAGAAATGCTTCCGTAGTTCTCTCTTAAAGTCCTCCCATGTGTGAAGGACGACGATGCCTTTGCCCGCGTTGCCATGCTTATGACGCCACCACAATTGGGCTGCATCACGAAGGAAAATAGGCGCAATACCTATTCTTGAAGCATCATCATAGACACTTTTCGCCTCGAAATATTGCTCCAAGCCAAATAGGAAGTTTTCTACTTCCGTGGCGTTGCGAGTGCCATGGTATGTGGCGGGAGTAGGCACTTGCATGTTGGTTAGCCCATTAGGACTTGTGTAGGAAGGGCTAGCACGTTCGCAACGATGCTTCTCCCATTCCGTGCGTGATTCTTCCACTTCCGCACTGATTGCCCGTGACTCACGCTCCACAAAGCTTCGTAAGCTAGCGAGCTCTCGTGTGAGGTTTTCACTAAACTCGAGTATTGTGGACTTTGTCGCTTGGGTGATCTCTCTATAATCCATCTCTAGGCCTTCGAGACGATCGGAGAGGCCCTCAATAGTATTGTCCATACTCAAAAGGGATTGCTCAATGCTAGCAACATGAGGCTCTAAGGATTCCGAGGAGAGAGCTTTGGACTTACCTCTTTTTTCTTGTGGGCGTGGTTGAGGTTGAGGTTGTTCCTCATGTCCGCGGACTTGCTCCTCCACATTCATCTCAATGTCGGATGCCATTTGCTCTTGTGCTCAAACCGTGCTCTGATACCAACTGTCACGAGCTTAGAGTTTTGCGCAGTTGCTCGTGCGGCACTTAGACAACTTGAACCCGAAAGTTGCTAAGTAAGCCTTGTAGTGTGCTTCTCGCTCAACGAGAAGTTAGGACCGTTGAGCCAAAAGAGCTTTAGAGGCTAGAAGAAGAGATGGAACTTAGAGGCAAGTATTGCTAATGCAAATGAGCTTTGTATTACACAAGAGAACTCTTACAATGCTTTGTGTTGTAATTGCTTGGATTTGTGGGATGGTTTGCAAATGAGCCTAGGAGGGGTATTTATAGTAATCCACCTCCTCAATGGACGGCTAGGATTTGTTACATCCAACGGTCCTAATTTACCATCTAGAAGTGTCTCCTAAAATATCTAGATATTTATTCTAAAATATCTTAGATATTTCTAAGGAAGGTTCTAGCAACTTGGCTTGCTAGAGAATTCTAGAATGGGCTAGACGTTCTAGGACCTTCCGTAGCCTTCCACATTCTTCCGCAACCTTCTTGAGTCTTCTAGAGACTTCTAGAGCCTTCCGGGCGCATCTCACGACTTCTGGATCCTTCTGGATCTCTCCGGAATGTCCCGGAACGTTCCGGAACCTTCTAGAAGCTTCCGGATCACCACATCTACTCTTTGCGCCATTAAGTTCCTCTCAACACGAGGATCCCAAATCACCATAACACTTGCCCTGAATTCTCATTCCTTGGCGTTCTTCCGAGCAAGCTTGGCGTGAAACAGTGTGCATGTCGCGCGGGGCGTGACATAAGGAATTGGATAACTTCCTTTGGCACATGGAGAGGTATTTCGACGCATTGGGAATCCTAGATGAGAGGGCCAAGGTAAACACCGCAACCCTTTATCTCACGGATCTTGCAGCTAGTTAGTGGCGTCGAAAGTATGGAGAGGTTAGGAATGGCGTGTGCGTCATAGACACATGGGCGGATCAACAGAAGGAGTTGAAACGCCAATTCTATCCAGAGAATGTGTCTTTTGATGCAAGAAGATGCATGAGGGAGTTGAGGCATAGGCGTTCGATTTGCGAATACGTGGAGGAATTTTCAGGGTTGATGCTCCAAATCAATAACATGAGTAAGGCAGATCTTCTCTTCAACTTCATGGATGGCTTGCAACCATGGGCGTACCAAGAGTTACAAAGGCGGGGCATGAAGGACGTCGCTACTGCACTCACCGTTGCGGAGACGCTTGTCGACTATCATAGAGGTGAGTCTTCGAGACACATTGAAACTCCCTATGACCATGATAGTAGTGAAGAGGAGGATAGACCCCCATGTCATCAACGTCCCCACAATGGTAGAGATAGGAGACGTGATGACCATCGTAGGAGGAACAACAAGAAGGAGTTATCGCCCAACTTGAAGTGCTTCTTGTGTGATGGTCCACATTGGACGCGGGATTGCCCAAAGAGGCACGCGTTGAATGCTATGCTCCAGGAACGTGAGGACACGCAGGAGCCGGCACGTATGGGTGCTTTGTAAGTCCTCAATTCCTTGACGCAAACCTCTGCACCTCCTAAGCCACTAGACCGATCATTGATGCACTTGGAGGCACGCATCAATGGCAAGACCTCAAGGGTGTTGGTCGATACGGGTGCCACGCATAACTTCATTGGTACTAGCGAGGCCAAGAGGTTAGGCCTTCGACTCGAGAAGGGGTGAGCACAAATCAAGGCGGCGAATGCGGAAGCCATACCCCTTGATGGAGTCGCTCGTGGGGTTGAGCTGCAATTGGGTCCTTGGAGAGTGATAAACGCATGAAAGTACACTCTTAAGCATAAATAATTAATGCTAATTGGACAGTATTATAAACCTTTTATGATATTTTAGCATAATTATTTTGCTTATGCCTCTTTTACATTTGTTTCATTTCTTTTGCATTTTCTTTAGTCTTTATCTTGAAATAAAGTATTGTCCTTAAATTGTGATTAATGGAAATCATTTTTTCAGGTTTAATAAAATGGACACAACTCTCAATCTATAGATCAAAATGGAGAGATTATTGAACCTGGAGCAACATGTCTCAATTTTACACAAAGTTGAAGAACAATCAAAAGCCCAAATCCAACATTTGATGGGCCGAAATTGAGACACAACAAAACCAAATTGTAGTTGTTTCTCAGCCCGACCCATGTCCGGTATTTGGGCCATATCTCAGAGAATACTTGCCCAAATTGCATGAATCTGGTGGCCCTGGAAATCTGAGACAAAATGATACAACTTTCATGTTTTCCACAAAGCCCAATTCGATCCATTTGGTGGTCAAAAATCAGCTGCAAGTTGGTGGCCGACATTGTGGAAAAATTGGTGGAGGTTTGGTGTAATAGTTCCATTTCATCACCTATTTAAGGACAACTTGAGGAATTGAATGGGAGGAGAGAAAAAATCATTTGAGTTCACATTTTATCATTGTATATTACAATTCTCTCTTGTATTTTCTCTTTAGAAATGATAAGAATGAATTGTAAGTTAGGCTAGAACTCTTAGTAAGGCTAAAGATGAACTTGTATGTATAGTTTATCTATTTCTCCACTTTCATTCTACCTCAAGGGCTATAAAGATTGTATGTTTGTTTATGTGTTAACTCTTTCTCATCTTGTGATTTCTTTTTAATTCAGAAATTATAATTCTCAATTTCATATAAATTCAGTCATGCTTTCTTTATGTGATTCGTGTTGAATTATAATTGTTACTGGTAGTTTCGTTTTATGAGTTAGTCCTTTATTACAATATTGTCATGTGATATATTGTACCTCTTGGATAACTTGTAAGGATGAATGTTTTTGGTAAATATTGTTTGTAAAGAGTTTATGCATATCAAATACATGTGTTTATCATTTATGCTATACTATACATATTTTCCGATTGATTGTTTGGGATGTGAAACTTTCAATTGAGTTATAATTATTAAATCAAAGTGGAGATTAGATTTACAAAACATATAAGTGCTTCTCGATGCCTTACTTCTTAATTACCATCGATTGTTTCTAATTATTAAACATTGAATTTTCTTTATAACTAATCACTTCAAAGTTAAATTTTACATTTTTATTATCTTTTTAATATTTTTGTTTTACGAACCTCTTTTATCGAAGGCCTCCTTGTGGATTCGACACCTCAACGTATACTACAATAACCGCGGTATATTTTGAGCGTAACCAAAAATTGGCGCCGTTGCCAGGGAGGTAAAATGGACGAAAGACGGTTTGTATTTTTTATTTCCTTTTTTTTGGCCTAACTTGGAATAATTTGCCTAATTTTCCTAACTTTGACAAATTTGACTAATTTTCCTAACTTTGACTAATTTGCCTAATTTTTCTAACTTTGACTAACCTTATTCCTTTTACTTTTCAAAGGTCGGCTTTGCCGCCTTGCTCCTTTTACTTTTCAAAGGTTGGCTTTGCCGCCTTGCTCCTTTTACTTTTCAAAAGTCGGCTTTGCCGCCTTATTTCTTTTACTTGTTAAAGGTCGGCTTTGCCACCTTGTTTCTTTTGTTATTATTATTGTTGTTATTACTTGTTAAAGGTCGGTTTTGCTGCCTTATTTCTTTTACTTGTTAAAGGTCGGCTTTGCCACCTTGTTTCTTTTATTATTATTATTGTTGTTATTACTTGTTAAAGGTCGGCTTTGCCGCCTTATTTCTTTTACTTGTTAAAGGTCAGCTTTGCCACCCCGTTTGTTTTATTATTATTATTGTTGTTATTACTTGTTAAAGGTCGGCTTTGCCGTCTTATTTCTTTTTACTTGTTAAAGGTCGGCTTTGCCGCCTTATTTCTTTTACTTGTTATTTGTTTTAATTTTTTTTATATTCTATATATAATTGTCAAAGGTTAGCTTTGCCATCTTGTTTGTTTTATTATTATTATTGTTATTATTATTTTACTTGTTAAAGGTCGGCTTTGCCACCTTTACTTGTTATTTGTTTTAATTTTTTTTATATTCTATATATACTTGTCAAAGGTTGGCTTTGCCACCTTGTTTGTTTTATTATTATTGTTGTTATTATTCTCTCTAACTTTTGTTATCTTATTGCTTTTTGACTTTATTTGAGAACTTTCTTGTGTAAAAAAAAAACAAAAAAAAAACAAAAAGAGAGACAAATTGTGAGTGATGTATGAAGCAATCTAGAGACAAACGAGGGAGATTTATGAAAAAATCAGAACTAGAACCACAACAAGATTTTGCAACCGAAGAAAAATCAATTCTTGGTTCATCTTCATCTTCTAATTCTGATACAATGAGCCAACATGAGGACAACCCCGTTAAAACTCTAAAAGATTACCTGCATTCTACCAGCACAGCCATACCATCACGTATCATATTTCCACCTAATACACCAAAATTGGACTTTCACCCTGGGATGATACATCTTTTACCAACTTTTCATGGTTTAGATAGTGAAAACCCGTATGTGCATGTTAGAGAATTTGAAGAAGTAGTGGGCACCTTTCATAGTCAGGCCAATGCCATAGATTCTGTCAGGTTAAAATTTTTCCCTTTTTCTCTAAAAGACAGGGCAAAGAGTTGGCTATACTCTTAAAGGCCGAGATCCATAGGAACTTGGACAGAAATGACCCAAGTGTTTTTTAACAAATATTTTCCACAACATAAGACTAACGGCCTCAAAAGACAAATTTCCTCTTTCTCCCAAAAAGATAGTGAAACCTTATACCAAACTTGGGAGATATTTAAAGAGTTGTTAAACATGTGTCCTCATCATGGGTATGAAAATTGGCGCTTGGTTTGTTACTTCTATGAGGGACTCACAATTAGGGAGCGCCAATTTGTTGAGATGATGTGCAACGGGGAGTTTCTTCAAAAAGACCCTGAGGAAGCCTTAAAATTCCTCAAAGACTTAGCTGAAAAAGCCCACACATGGACTGGACCTAGTGCTACAGATAGCACAAATAGGTCACAATCTAGTGGAATTTACCATCTTAGGCAAGAGGATAACCTTAAAGCCCAATTAAAAGTCTTAACTAGGGAATTGAAAGTCTTGAAAACCAAAGATAGGAAGGTCACACATACAGTTGCTAAAGTTGAATCACAAGATCCATGTTTTATTTATGGAGGGGTGGAACACTTAGCTCAGGATTGTCCAACTTACAGTGAGATAAGAGGGGTGTACGAGGAACAATGTAACGCCTTAGGGATGTACAAAAAGCCTTATTCACCCTATTCTGAAACCTATAACCCTAGCTGGAGAAACCACCCAAACTTTAGTTGGAAATCTAACCCCCAAAACAACAACCAATGGAAACAGGAACAACAACCACCCAAGTCTTATCAAGCACCTCAATACAATGCACCACAAGTTAGGAATTCCTTAGAGGACACCTTACAAGCATTTATGGAGGCCCAAAATAAGACGAACCAAAAATTTGAAACAGTTCTTGCACAAGTGGTGGAAGAGAACAAGGAGATCAAAAGTCAGATCACTAAGCTAACTAGTGCTTTGACCATACAAGAGCGAGGTAAGTTTCCATCTCAAACTCAATCTAATCCAAAAGGGCAACACATGGCACAAGCCTCTACTTCTGACAAACAAAATCTCAAAGAGGTAAATGCCATCACTACTCGAAGTGGTAAGATCTTAAATGAGCCTACATTGCCAATCAACACTACCATGGAAAACAAAGATGTTCTCCCACAAAAGGAGGACATTTTTGAGAAAGAACTTGAAAAGAAATTTTCGATTCCAGTGCCTTTTCCCCAAGCTCTCAGATCTAATGGGAAAAACTCGAAAGTTCAAGGTGAGATTCTAGAACACTTAAAACAAGTTAAGATTAATCTTCCCTTGTTGCATGTAATCAAACAGGTTTCGGCTTACGCCAAAGTTATCAAGGATCTATGCACCATCAAAAGAAAGCACCATGTCAAGAAGACTGCATTCTTGACGGAACAGGTAAGTGCAGTCATTAAACAGAAAACCCCACCCAAGTACAAAGATCCAGGGTGTCCTACAATTTCCTGCCAGATTGGGACACATGAAATCAGTCAAGCATTGTGATGAACACTTAAATATGCATGTTTATTAAGAGTTTAGTTCATCATATTGCATTAATAGTGTCATTAAATTCCTCAACTTAAGCATATTTGTAGCATTTGCATCTTTGGAATTAATTTCTCTTAATTTTGGTTTTGTTACAGGTTCGGTAAAATGGGCATAACTCTCTATTTATAGATCAGAATGATACAGTTCTTAATGTTTTGGAAATATGATTTAATTGTCTACAAGATTGCATTTCACAAGCATCATCAAATTCGGGCTCTTAGTGGACCAAAATTGGGCTTGAAGTGAACCCATCTACAGTCTCGGCCCAGTCTGACCAGGCCTCAGTATTTGGACCGTATCTCTCAAAATACGTATCCAAATTGTGCAAATCAATATGTTCTAGAAAGCTGAGAGAAATATCTACAACTTTCATGAAGACATGTGATTAAAATTCACAACATTTCGATGTCAAAATTGATGGTCAAAGTCGGTGCCTAATGATCCCAATTGTCAAAGATATTTACAACTAATATTTGACAATTATGCCCTTGTAATTTGACAAGTTTGCCCCTGGATGTATCTATAAATAGAGGTGCCTTGTGACCCATTAGGGCATCTTGGCCTGGCTGGAACATTTTGGCTTTGGCTAGGATCTTGTATTGTGTTTTGTGTGTTTATGTTATTAATGAATTTCCTTTTTCTTGTATTTTATTTTCTTTCTATTATAATGTTCTTCTAATTTCTTTTTTTGCTAAGGTGAAAGGGTGAAACCCTTGATAGGAGAATACGGATTCTCTAACCCTTGATATGTGCTTAATTGTCATAATATTGTGTTGTTTATTTTATATGATTTATATTTATTTTCTTAATCAATCTTGACACCACTCGTAAAGTGGAGGTCTTGATCCATTGTCGACAATCCTTGGCACATCAAATGCTTGGATCATTTCTAGATGATGTATGGTTCTTCCTTACAGACATGAATCTAGTTAGGAACCTCGATTTGTTGTAGACATATGATGATTGGCACATTGGATGCTTGAACCCATTTACAAGAAGTGGTATAAATATTGGTAATGAAACAAATATAATTCATATAACTAAAATGGGTTAATTATCCTTATTGAAATATCAAGGGCGGATCCCCTAACCTTAGCCTTCATTGTTATTGTGTTAATTCCTCTTGTATTTTAATTATTCTATTGTTTATGAACTTTTTATTTTATTTACTATGGTAGGTTCTACCACCTTATGAAATTGTTCTTTAATTTACTATGGTTGGTTATACCACCTATTTCCATGGATGGTTTTACCTCCTCTTGCTTTTTGTTTTATATTTGAATGGTCGTAATACCGCCTACCATCTTACATATTTATTGATATTATCTTGTCATTTCTTTGAATCATCCATATCACATTTGTTTATCTTATAATTTGTAACGCTTAAATTCCCTTCCTCGTGGATCGACCCCGGTCTCACCGGGTTTTATTACTTCGACACTCCTATACTTGGGAGACAATCCTTTTTCGGATGTGTCAAGTTTTTCGCACCGTTGCCGGGGAAGGTAAAAATTGGGGTGCAAAATTGTAAGTGTTCTCTTTTCTCATCTTAGATCTAAATTTTTTATTTTTGTGTGTTCATCTTTTGCTCTTTTTTCTTCTCTCTTTCTTGCATGAAAATTTGGTCACGAACATCTAGTGGTAGACTTGTTAGAAAAACATCATCTTCCTTAGAAAACATGGCCAACAATCATGAGGAAATATTCACGGATGAAGGGGACAACCGTTCGCAACAAAATGATCAAAACCAACGAAGAACCCTCAAAGACTACATTAATCCGGTAAGGACTAGTGCACCATCTTGTGTAGTTTCTCCTCCAGATTCAATCCATTTCAATTTCAAACCAAGTTTTGTTCGACTTCTACCCACCTTTCATGGGCTTGACATGGAGAACCATATTCGCACTTGAAAATCTTTGAAGAGGTATGTAACTCCTACACTAACCCAAATTGTAGCATAAACACCATTAGATTAAAGCTTTTTCTTTTTTCTTTAAAAGATAAAGCTAGAACATGGTTACAAAATTTGAGGTCGAATTCTATCAGTTCATGGGATGAGATGAAACAACAATTTTTGGGAAAAAAAAAAAATTTTTTCTACCCATAGAACAAATTCCTCTTTAGAACGACAATTTTCTGATTTCTCTCAGAAACCGGGGAAACCCTTTACCATGTTGGGATAGATATAAGGAACTACTTAATACCTGTCCTCACCATGGGTTTGAAACTTGGAGAATAGTTGCACACTTCTATGAAGGTTTAACACCTCAAGATAGGCAACTAGTGGAATTAATGTGTAATGGAGAATTTAAAGAAAAAGACCCTGAGGAAGCACTTGACTTCCTAGATTTCTTGGCAGAAAAGGCACAAAATTGGGACACTGCTGGCACCTATGAGGTACCAAGCAAGGCCCAAACCTCGACATCCAAGAGAGGTATTTACAACCTTAGGGAAGACCATGACCTTCAAGCCAAATATGCATCCCTAGCTAGAAAAGTCGAGCTTTAGAAATGAAAAAGAAGGGTCAATTGAATTCTATTCAAAAAATGTCTGTAACTCTTGATGACAATGACCATTCTACTGATAATTGCCCAACTTTGCCTGCTTTAGGGAATGTCTCCATGAAGAAGCCAATGCCTTGAACACTTTCAAAAGGCCAAATCACAATCCATATTCACAAACCTACAATCCTGGTTGGAGAAATCATCCAAATTTTAGCTGGAAAAATGACAATCATGCACAATCTTCACAAGTCCCTTTTCAAGCACAACAAAATTTTCAAAATTCTCATGATCATGCATATGCTCCTCCTCCTAGGAATGACCTTCAAGAAACATTGCATTCATTCATTACAAAGCAAGAGACTTTCAATAGCCAAACTACTCAAACATTAGCAAATTTTTCAGAAACTCTTGTAAAATTTGCATCTACATGTAGCATCCAAGAGAAAGGAAAATTTCCTTCTCAAACTTGCAAAACCCCAAAGATCAATCTAACTCAAATGCAGGGAATTCAAATAACCATTATTTTGACCAAGCCAAGTCAGTCATGACCCTTCGCAATGGTAAGGTTGTTAAAAAACACATTCCTAATCCTTGTGAGAAAGAAGAAGAATCGATCTCTAAAGGACAGGAAGAGGTTGCCAACCCAACACCTAGCGAA
>SNVD02013606.1:0-81954 GCA_013180625.2 Boswellia sacra | reverse complement strand
GGGATTGTACGTTTGTGAGTATAGATTGTGATTTGACCTTTTGAAAGTGTTTAAGGTATTGGCTTGTTCATGGAGACATTCTCTAAAGTAGGCGAAGTTGAACATTTATCTGTAGGCTGGTCATTAGCATTACAAATGTGACAAACAGTTTCTCGTATAGAATTCAATTGACCACTCTTTTTCATTTCTAAAGCCTAGATTTTTCTAGTTAGAGATGCATTTTTGGCTTGAAGGTCATGGCTTAGCCTCGAATCAGTTATTAGTGGGGTGCGTTATCAAGAGGGCTATCACAGTCAGGTCTTCCTTAAGGTTGTAAATGTCTCTACTGGATGTTCAGGCTGGGGCTTTGCTTGGTACTCATAGGTGTCAATAGTGTCCCAATTTTGGGCCTTATCCGTTAAAGAGTCTAGGTTGTCAACTACTTCCTCTAGGTCTTTATCTCCAAATTGTTCTTTATACATTAGCTCTAATAGTTGCCTATCTTGAGGTGTTAATGATAGGTGTCTATTTATATATCATTTTCATATCAATTCCGTCTATGTTTCTTTGCTATATTCCTTGGTATTTTTATGTTTTTGTGTGGTTTTTGATTTTTGTAGGAGTTTTGGAGGAACTTACACAAAATTGTAGTAAAACCCTTCATTTTCACCTCTGCTAGTCAACCAATTTCTTAGAGTTGATTGTATCGATATACAATTAACCGGATAACATGCTATATACCATTGAAAAGCTCTCGAAGTCTATTTTCTGGAGAAATTTACGGTTCATGAATTTATGTAGTGTACTGAAAGTTGTGATAAAAATGGTATGAGAAGTGTATATTTGTAATTCCATATATCACTGTAGCATGGTATTAAATACGGGGCACTGTAGCAAGTTACTGTAGCAGAGTATTTAAACACATTTTAGGGTTTTATTTTCATAACTTGAAGAGGGGAGAACGTGGAGGAGGCTGCATCTTTGGATTTCTCTCATCTCTTGGAGTTCTTAAAGGAGATTGAAGGCTTGGAAAGAGGAAGAACTACAAATCCTAAGAGATTTCATCAGATTTGCTAAGTTTTCCATTTCCCTTTCATTTTCTGGAATTGCTATGCATTGTATTGTATTTGTATTGTGTCTGAATATGTGTAACTAAATCTGAATTGGTTGAGGGTGATTTCAAAGCCCTTGGTATGGTGTTTGTGAGTTGATTGTGCAAGAAATTATTATCCAATTCTCTAATGGAAGTTGCTTGTATTTTCCCATGTTTAATGCTTATGATTACTTGCTGATTGTATTTGGGTGGCCAACGGAATATAATCTAGATATTGTCTATTGCTAGATTAGAAATCTTGATCCGTAATTGTCTTGAATTTCTAATCATTAGTAGCAAAATTGTGATCAGAGATTGCAAATGGAGAATATAACCTACGTTAAATAATCCGAGCTTGTGTGTTTATTGCTTAGATCAACCTATCTTTCTTATCATAATGCATCCATTGAATTAAACTCAGAGAGCTTGTTCTAGGTTGTTTAATGGATATAGATTAAATAAAGAGCTTGTTTTATTTAACAACAAAGTAAGGAAAGATTGGGATAACAGAGCTTGTTGTTATCTACGGTTGATAATTTCAATGGTATAATTGGATGACAATTCTACGATTAATTCGCAAATCCATATCTTGTGGTAGAGAATGATCCTTAACCAGGTTTCTCTCATTGATTTTTCACTCAAATTAACTTCTGTTTTGTTATTCTTAATTTGCATTCTTATTTCATTTAGTTAATCATTCAACAAAACCCCCCCTATTTAGTTTATCGTTGCTGGAAAATAACAAATTCAATTAGAATCAATCCTCGTGGGAACGATATCTTACTTATCACTTTATTACTTGTGCGACTAGTATACTTGATAGTTTCGAACGCATCAAGTTTTTGGCGCCGTTGCCGGGGATTGATTTTCTAATCGATTTGTTATTTTGTTTTCATTGTTGATTCTGATTTTTGTTTGTTTTTCTTTTTTTGATTGTTTGTGTTTAGACAACATGGCAGTAAACTTCTATCAATTCAGTAGCGGATTTGAGCCACAAGTACCATGAGAGTAAAGGAGGTAAGCACTCCGAACATTGAACAACAACTTTCTGAGCTAACCTCTCTTGTGGAAAACATGGCTGTAGGAGATATACAAAAATCTTATGAATGTGGGATATATTCTACGATGGAGCATCCAATCGACATGTATCTAACTTTACAAGAAGAATATATGGAACAAGCCAATGCCATGGGTGGATTTCCAGGACAAACAAGGCAATGGTATGATCCCTTCTCTAACACTTACAATGCTGGATGGGGAGATCACCCTAATTTTAATTACTGGAATCATCAACCAATCGCCCCAAATGCCATACCAAATCGGCCGCAAGGTTTAATCAACCTACAGTGCAGCAACCATTTCAAATGCAACCACCACCAATGCCACAACCAGCACCACAACCAACTCCAGAAAACTCAGGTATGTCACTCCAGGATATTGTTAATGCACTTGCCACTAACACAATGCAATTCCAGCAGGAAACGGGGGCAAGTATCAAAAATCTCGCAAATCAAATGGGACAATTGGCTACTAGCATGAGCAAATTCGAGGGCCAATGCTCAGAAAAATTATCTTCTCAAACAGTGATCAATCAAAGAGAGAGTGCTTGTGCGATAACTTTGCGAAGTGAAGAGCAAATTCGAAGTGGAGAGCAAATGGAAACTGGGGCAAGTATCCAAAACCTGGCAAAGAAATCACAAACTAATGAAGGAGATGACATCACATCCACCATGAACAAAATATTGACTTCTCAGGTAAATCCTATAACTCACATTCCTTCATATGTTACTCCTCCACCTTTTCCTAGCAGATTGGCAAAATTGAAGAAGGAGGAACAAGAACATGAAATCCTGGAAACTTCTCACAAAATCGAGGTAAATATACCACTTCTGGATGCTATCGAGCAAGTACCTTGTTATACAAAATGTCTCAAGGAGTTACGCACCAGCAAGAGAAAGTTAAAAGGGAATGAGAAAGTAAGTGTGGGGGAAAATGTTTCAGCTGTACTACAAAGAAAAATTCTCCCGAAATGCAATAATCCAGGTATGATCACCATTCCATGCACCATCGGTAAAACCAAGTTTGAAATAGCTATGTTAGATTTAGAAGCAGCTATTAATGTCATGCCATTTATTTATGCTTCTTTAAATCTTGGACCTTTTGCGAAAACTGGTATTACCATTCAACTTGCTGATCATTTTAATGCATATCCCAAAAGAGTTGTGGAAGATGTGCTTGTGCAGGTGAATCAATTGGTTTTTCCAGCAGACTTCTATGTCCTTAAAATAGAGGATGAGACGTCTCCTAATCCAACACCGAATCTTTTAGGGAGACCATTCTCAAAAACTGCTAGAATCAAGATTGATGTTCATGATGGCACTTTCACCATGGAGTTTGATGGCAAAGCGATCTGTTTCAATATTTTCGAGGCAATGAGGTACCCTAGTGACTTGCATTCTGTTTTTGCAATTGACATTATTGATTCTTTGCCACAACAATATTTCGAGTTAACTAGCAAGGATGGATTGGAAATGGCTATTAGTGAGCACATAGGGACAGAAAATTTCAAAGAACCAGGAAGGTTGATACAAGTGTCCAAAGAAATGGAGGAAGCTATGGCATGCTTAGATGAGACTATAGCTATAATCACAAACAGGTATGATGTTTCGTACATTGAATTGCTTTTATCTAATGAGAAACTTCATCCTTCTGTGATGAAAGCCAATACCTTGGAGCTTAAGCTACTTCCAGATTATTTGAGACATGTGTTTTTGGGTGACAAAGATCCTTCGCTAGTTACAATAGAAATGGGCCTTGCACCACTGCAAGAAGAGAAACGCATCCGAGTACTTAGAGTTCACAAAACAGTTATTAAGTGGACGATTGCTAACATCCAAGGCCCAGCCATATGCTTGCACCATTTCTTGTTCGAAGACGGATCCAAGCCCACTAGAGAAGCACAGCGAAGATTAGACCCTCCCATGATGGAACCAACGTCGGGCTGGGGACGTTAAACCAAGCGCTTATTGGGAGGCAACCCAATGTTTTTGAAAAATAAATAAAAATAAAAGAAAAGAAAAATAAAATGAGGTAATAATGATTGATTTTTGTGTCTCGAGGAGATTCCTTTCATAGGCCATCAAATTGATCAGGTTTTATCTCTCTTTGCCATCTGTCTTATTTGTTTTTATATTTTTTTACTTGTTTTTTGACTTTTGTTTGCTATTGTGTTGTTATCTCTTTTATGTGTCTTTAGTTTCGTTTTTGCTCTTTTCTTTTCCTTTCTATTGTTTAATTTGATTACTCTGTGCTTTGAGCTCATTTGTGCAGCAGCTTGTGGAAACATCCAAACGGAAGTTGAAGTCATTCGCCAAAGGTTTGAAACGTGCATATCTTGGAGAAGAACAAACTCAATCGCATTATCGGTAATATCTCTCCTTTTCTTCTCTTCAATGGATGCTGATATCTTTCTATCGAACCTTCGTAAATATTTCCCTTCACTTCCTCAAAATGCTGTTTTTAAAATTTATAAAGTACGGATGACTAGACTTTGGGCATTGATGCTCCTAAATGTGCCTGCTGATATCCGATGGCTTATCGAAGCCCAGGTGAGATTGTCCAGTGAGCCGGACATTAATCTCGCAAAATACATGCCTGGTCTAGGAAAGAGCTACTACGCAAAGAGGCGAAGAGCGACAAGGTTACAAGTATGTTATAAATGTGCTAGATGGAATTGTAACCAGACTTGTCGTTCATTATGTTTTGCGTCCAGGAATAGAGAAGATAAACTTTCATTTATTAAGAATGGTTTGAGTAATGAGTCGCTGGATAATGTTTTGTTAACTCTCGAGTCACATTCTTGTGGACTTGTTCAGCGTGAATTGCTTAATCTATGGACACAATTTCTTGATGAATTGCAGTGTTATAGTCTAGGGAATCTGACTAAAAATGACCCTGTTTGCCAGTTTATAAGAAAACTGGATGGAAAGCAAATCCCCGACTCATAGAAGGCGTTTCAGCCGTTACTGGACGTAAAACCAGAGGAAGATGTGAGCCATAATCACAACTACTTGTATAGTTGAATGTGTGTTGTTGTTGTCGAATTTTATTTCTTTCTTGTTTCGTTTGATCTGATTATCAATTTTGTTTTTATGTTGTTATTGTTTGTTGATTTTGTTTGTTTTAATTTCAAGTTTTCTTTTTGACAAACCAGATGACTACCCCATGTATAAGCACACGTGGAAGACAAGTATGGAGGTTTTGTCAACCTCTGCCGAAAGTATATCTTTACTTTTCATGCTTCACGTGGGAGACAAGTGTGGCGGTTTTTTTCAAACCCCACCGAAAGTTTATCTCCATTTTTCATGCACACGTGGGAGACAAGTGTGTAGGTTTTGTCAAACCTCGCCGAAAGCATATATCATTTTTTCAAATTTTGGGGCGATAAATCTGCATCGAGCAACCCCCACCGAAATTATGTCCCCATGTGTCAATTTTGAGAGTTTTACGTGTGTATATATCCATTTTGCATATTCTCAAATGTCATTTTATAACCTGTCTTGCACTTGTATCGCATAATACCTAACGTACATCATTGTCTTGCACAAGTTTAGAGCACTTTTAGAAATGGAGAAAACACCAATTCGGCGATTCCAAAATATATGCGTATTTTGTGGATCGCAATTTGGTAAAGATGGAGAGTTTACCACAGCAGCTCTTGATCTTGGTAGGACATTAGCTGCGAGGGTATTAATTTGATTTATGGAGGGGGTAGTCTTGGGTTAATGGGGTGTGTGTCAACAGCTGCATCCCTAGGAGGGAGCAAAGTTCTCGGCATTATCCCAAACCATTAGCTGTACGAGATATCATAGGCAACACCATAGGGGAAGAGTTACAGGTCTCTAGCATGCATGAGCGTATTGCACATATGGTCATTAAATCTGATGCATTTATAGCTTTGCCCGATGTTTATGGTACATTAGAGGAGATATTTCAAATCACCTCTTGGGCACAGCTAAACATCCATCGAAAACCCATTGGTTTGTTAAATGTCAATATTTTTTTTGATGGTTTGTTGTCTTTTCTTGATCAAGCAGTAGAAAAAAACTTCATCTCACAGTCGGCGAGGCAAATCCTGGTTACAGCTTCAACTGCAGGGGAGTTAATTGACAAATTACAAGCATTCGTCTATTTGCCTGATCCAACAATAACTCGGATAGATTGGTTTGGAGAAGGCAATAAGAGGCGTAAACTGGATTTAACGCTCCATCTGTAATCTTTATCTGCTGGTTTGCTTCATTTTCGTTTGCTTTCTCTTTGTTGTGTTTATTTGAGTTTTTTTTTTTTATGTCATTCTTTTGAGTTTTTCAGGTTGTTTCTTTCACCCCAGGTAATATTTTCTAATCTTGGCTTTTAGAGTAGTGGCTTAAAAAGTTCAAGTTCTCTTGAAACGCATTCTGGATTTCTTTAATCCATAATGGTTGAATAAGGAGGCTAACTTCTAAACTTTTTAGACCCATTCTAACTGACTTGTTTGTGTTTGCTGAGTTGTTGGACTTTATTATTTTTTGAGTAAGTTTAGTTTTATGTAATTTCGAGTTGTTGTGTGTTTTTGTTTTTATCAGTTTCGATTCAAAAAAAAAATTGTGGAAAAACCTGAGAATGGCAGAATATGGGATTTTCTTAACTCTTGAAATGCATTCTCTCTCAGTAAATCTGTAGTTTGTTTATTTCATGTTGTTTGAGGTGTCTTGTTTCTTGTTTTGTTCTTTCATAATAAAGGTATATAGGCTGGAAACCTTAAGTCTGCGGGCTACTGGTCCTAAGGATTGTTGAAATATACAATCTTGACTCAGGTGTAACAACGCCAAGTACCTCTTTTCTTGCATTTTGTGGGTCGATGATAAGATAATGATTGAATTAAGAATAACTCTTGGAAATGATAAATGATGCATGGATCTGTGTGCTTGAAATGTCTATTGGTTTTCACTTTGCTTTTGATTCCTTGCGCAACATTGAGCACTGAGCTATTATCACTGAGTTATTTGTTCACTTAGAGAAAGTTTATGTAATTTAAATGTTTCTTCAGATTTCAATGAATTCTAAACTTGTTTGATGGTCACTCGAGGCGAAATCCTAGACTGTGCAACATTGGGGAAATGATTTAGGCCATCTTTGGACCGTTTGACCTTAATAGCCAACCTTGACTGAAATTGATCCCTAGTTACCCCTTTGAGCCTTTGTAAGCCTTTTTCTTTGTTAACTCACTAAAAGATTTCCTAACCTCAAATGAATTTGTTCCAAACAGTTTAACCCTTACCTATGAGCATGTAGATCATTCACAATTAAATTCTGAGCTATGTTCTTGTTTTGGGAAGTTAGATGAGGTTGGGATGTGTCATGAGCAAGGCAAGTGAGTTCTATTATGTTTGTAAAAAAAAAAAAAGAAAAAAAAGAAAAAAAAAACCAATCTGTACTTATCGTCCACGTAGTTACACATTGAGGACAATGTGTTGTTTAAGTGTGGGGGAGGGGAAGTGTAATAAAAAAAAGAAAAAAAGAAAAAAAAGAAAAAAAAAGAACAAAAGAAGAAGAATACGAGATCTATACCCTTAAGTGTTCTTAAAAAGAATGAAACAACAAAGTGTGGGGGTGTAGTTTTCTTTTGTTTTCCGAAAAAAAAAAAAGATTGAGTGTTCTAAATAAGTTTGGGGGAGTAACCTGGTGAATTGAAATGAAGTTTTGTTATAGGCTTGAGCTCTACATAGTCTTGAATGAGTTATGTGTTTGTGGGTGATTTGAGCCAAATTATTATCCTTTATCATACCTTCACCCAAGCCAAACGTTACAAGCTTAATAAAGTCCTACTTGATCCTTGGTGTTGTGCATGTCTACATTAGTGGAGAGTGACTTGAAAAGCAGGCCTTTGGAGTTCATTTATATACACATCTTCAATATTAAATATGATTCATTTTTATGCATAAACTCATCCGGGTTACAAGTGATTAGGTGAGCATGGCTCTACACACACACACTTGAGGAATTGAAATGAAGCGAAACTAATCTTTAAGATAAAATTCTTGATCAAGTGCATTATTTTGAAGTTTTCCTTGGGTTATAATTAATTACAATCTTTGAGGCCTATTTGCAAGTTAAAACATGTGTGTTTTAATTTTTTCTTTGAATCTGTTTCGATTTAGTTTTGTTTCATATTATCGTATTTGCTCGAGGACTAGCAAAGTCTAAGTGTGGGGGAATTTGATAAGTATCTATTTATGTATCATTTTCATATCAATTCGTCCATGTTTCTTTGCTATATTCCTTGGTATTTTTCTGTTTTTGTGTTGTTTTGATGTTTGTAGGAGTTTTGGAGCAACTTGCACAAAAATGGAGTAAAACCCTTCTTTTTCACCTTTGCTAGTCAACCATCTTCTCGGATTTAATTGTATTGATATACAATGAACCCGATGACATATTATATACCGTTGGAAAGCTCTCGAAGTCTATTTTTCGAAGAAATTTACGGTTTATAAATCCATTCAGTGTACCAAAAGTTGTAATCAAAACAGTGTGAGAAGTATAGAAATGTAATTCCACAAATCACTGTAGCATGTATAATACGGGACACTGTAGCAGGTTACTGTAGCAGAATATTTAAACACATTTTAGGGTTTTATTTTCATAACTTGGAAGAGGGGAGAACGTGGGAGAGGCTACAGCTCTGGAATTCTTTCATCTCTTGGAGTTCTTGAAGGAGAAAGGAAGCTTGGAAAGAGGAAGAACTACAATCCAAAGAGAATTACATCAATTTGCTAAGTTTTTCCCTTCCCTTTCATTTTCTGGAATGTCTCCATGTTGTATTGTATTTACCACGTTCTTAAACATGTGTAACTGAATCTGAATTGGTTGAGGGTGATTTCAAAGCCCTGATATGGTTTTTGTAAGTTGATTGTGTAAGGAATTGTTATCCAATTCTCTAATTGAAGTTGCTTGTATTCTCCCATATTTCATGCTTATGATTGCTTGCTGATTGTATTTGAGTGGCCAACTGAATATAATCTGGTTGTGATTTATTGCTATACTAGAAATCTTGATCCGTAATTGTCTTGAATTTCTAATCATTAGTAGCAAAATTGTGATCAGAGATTACAATTGGAGAATATAACCTAAGTTAATAATCCGAGCTTGTGTGTTTATTGCTTAGATCAACCTATCTTTCTTATCATAATGCATCCATTGAATTAAACTCAGAGAGCTTGTTCTAGGTTGTTTAATGGATAGAGATTAAATAAAGAGCTTGTTTTATTTAACAACAAAGTCAGGAAAGATTGGGGTAATAGAGCTTGTTATTATCTACGGTTGATAACTTCAATGCTGTAATTAGATGACAATTCTACAATTAATTCGCAAATCCATATCTTGTGGTAGAGAAGATCCCTTAACCAGCTTTCTCCCATTGATTTTTCATTCAAATTTACTTTCTGTTTTGTTATTCTTTACTTGCATTCTTATTTCATTTAGTAAAGCATTCAACAAAAATCCCCCCCTGTTTAGTTTATTGTTGCTGGAAATAACAAATTCAATTAGAATCAATCCTCGTGGGAACAATATCTTACTCATCACTTTATTACTTGTGCGACTAGTATACTTGCTAGTTTCGAACGCATCAACATCTTTGATTCCTTCCTCAATAAAGGCAGCAAGGTCGATGGATGGGTCTACTGGCAGTGCTTGATCTTGAAGCTTGATGGCCATCTTTCTCATTTCCTTAACCAAGTCATTCCTCTTGGAGATTCCTACTCGAAGGATATCCTTGAAAATCTCGAATTCAGGCTTTAACATTCCCTTGAAAACTTATGGCCTAGCAGCTCCACAAATTTTGTATCTTGGGCTTTGACAAACTTGATGAATCTCCCCTTCTTAGGCTCAAAGTCTTCTTCTTCCTTATTGGATTCATAACCCAAACTTCTTGCAGAAGTCGACTCTTCAAAATCAGGGAGGGATGATAAACCACGTCCATTCCTCCTAAGCCCAATTCCTGCCAAATATCCTTACCTCTTCATTATCCCAGCAACAATTGGTTTGACTTTATCAATCATGGTTATGTGAAAACCTCCCATGCAGGGTATCTCTCTAACCTTCACACCTAAAGTAGCAGGTGCAATAGTTGAAGCTACATGAATGGTCACAATCTCCCCATCCATGTTGAATTAGATCTTCTAATGTAGTGGGGAAGGAACTCCACCAAACGGATGGAGCCATGCTTGTCCCAACAAAGCAACAAACATGACTGGAATATCGAGGACTATGAATTTTGTCATAACTTAAATTGACCCAGTCTTCACTAACACCTTGAAGATCCCAATCACACTCATTTTCAAGTCATCATAGGCCATAATCACCATCTTACAAGGCTTAAGCTCATCTTCACTGACCACGTGATTGTGCAATATCATTATAACCTCAATATTGGTGGACCCATCATCCACCATGATGCAAGAAGATGTCTTCCCACCAATCTCTATAGTCATGAAACAATGGTCTGTTATGATTTATTCCTTAAAAATGTAAGTCTTTATCAATGAAGGTGATTATATCTTTCTCATTTACCCCCTTGGGTACTTCTTCAGTCATAACAGATATCATCTCATTTGGAGTAGTAGCTATTGATATCTCCACCTTTACCAAAGCCTTCACTATGGCTTCTCTATGCTTTTGGGACGAAATTAACAATTCCCAAATGTTAGCATTTGCTTGGGTCTTCTTTAATTGTTTGATCACTTGATCCTCTTCTTCGTTGGTTTCTTCCTTGGAAACCTCTTTGCCTTTCTCAGTAGTCTTCTCCTTCTCGACTAACTTTTCCTTCTTGCTCTCATGATAAAAACTACGAATTTTTGTTACCCCTTGTACATTCATACTCTCACCCTTAGGTATTTCTTCCTCAATTCCCACTCCCTCTTCTTCTTCATCACTACTAAAGTCAGCCCAAAAGTTTGGAACGATGTTGACTTTATCAATGTCGTCGCAAATACCCATAACTCTCACGTCTTTACACCTTCTGGGTAAGCTTTCCCTTCTTACAAGATTCTCAACTCATTTCCCTTTCTTACTTCAATACCCTTCTTTACTTTAAGTCTTCTAGGTGGTGGGCCTCTTCTAGCCCCTTTTTTAGCCATCCACTTCTTAGTAAAGGCACTCGATCATGTGGACTTCTTTTTGGTAGAGATCACCTCAACTTCCTCTTCTTCTTCATATGGCTTTTCCTCCTTTTGGTCACTGAGGCGTACAAATTGATGTTCCAAATTTTATTTAGCTCCCTTCATTGCAATGTTCGTCCATACACCCTTTTTGGTGTAGATCTTGGCTACCAAAGGAATGGGATCATCTTCCGCCTCTTAATGATCTCCTTGGGCTCTTCTTCTTTAGACTTTTCGACCTTAGGCTCTTCAACCTTGAGCTTTTCAATCTTAGACTTCTTTTTCATGGCCACCTTTCTAGTGGACCCTTCTTATTATTCAAGCTTGGAATTCTCCCTTCTTTGGCTCTCTCAAGCATGCTCAGTCAAGCCTGACCCAACCATGTTGGTTGTTAGAGGAGGTACTCGATTGTAATCACACAGTGGATTGCTTCTTGTGTTGGGCTCACGCATCTCTGGGTTAGGAATCTGGCCCTTGTCGATCAAGTCTTGGATCTTATAGCGGAGACAAGTATAATCATTGGTCTTTTGCCTGGTCACTTGGTGGAATTCACGCTTCTCGCAAAGCCTCCAATTCCTTGGCAATGGATTTGGAAGCTCTCTTGGTGGCAATGGTTGCAAGATCCCTTCAGCTATCAATCTTACAAAGATCTTGGACAATGGTCTCCCCAAATGATTGAACTTCTTTTGTGGAGCAACCGCTTTCACCTATATGTGCTTCGTGCTAGACCTACTAGGTTGGTGATACTGCCCCTGACTTTTTCTAGGGTAGCTATTGTTGCTTCTTTTTTTTTCTTGCCTGGCCTCCAAATCTTCTATTTTCATGCTCGAGTCATACAAGTCTTCAAATGTTTTGATAAGAAAGCCTACAAGCCTATCACTAATGAAGGCATGGGTAGTCCTTCTCTATGGGCCTGGTGGTCATCTTGGCGGCCTTGGCTTGCTAATGAATTAGATACTCTGAGAAGGGTTCGTTGGGCTTCTAACACATCATCCCTTAAGGTTACCCCCAGTTAGGTATTGTAGCGATATTGCTCTATAAATTGCTAGGATAATTTGTCCCAATCTTCTAGAACTCTCTTAGGAAGGTCATGGACTTCAAGATGTACTCCTTCGACAAAGGAGTGGTGGCCATGCAAATGTATACTATCTCAAGTGTGTCTTAAGGTTGCCTTTTCCATGGAATTTGGGCAAGTCTGGCAGGTGAAACTTTGGTGACAAATCATTGTCTCCAATGAGTGGGATATTGTCTAGGTCTTTAACCCCTTTCAACCACTTCTTCTTTAAGAGGGATTGGATCTCCATGTCATTGGCCAACTATTTGATCAATTCGGGCTCTTCTTAATTGATTGGGCTTTGCCCCATATCACTGTCTTGGCTAGTCTTACCATCACCATCACCATTACCCTCAAGTGGCGGCTAGTTCACGCGATTAGGCATATTTTGGAGTGCTTCAATGAGTTAGGCCACTTGTTATTTGAGTGTGATCATATCAGCTCTCAATTGGGCCATTTCAGCACTGTTATTGGGTGTGGCCATTTCATCAACTGGTTCTTCTTGCCTTGTCAAACGACCACCTCGTCTAACCCAAGCTATGATGGTTACAAAATAAACATGTTAATACCATGCATGCAAGCATGTATGCATGATATGATGCATGCTCATACAAGGGCATAGACACAACTTTAGCCTTCCAATCATGACTCTCCCACACACGTGAGGTCAAGTATCCTAGGATTTTTAGCCTCATTCCCAAGTCATCATCATGGGATGTAGGAATGCAAGATTCATTCACCTATTTCTAACAAACATGTTGATGTGGATTCTCCATGATTATCATAACATGGCTTTCTAAACGTCATGATAACCTTAACTCATGGCACATGTCCCCATTTTGTTCTTATGGGTGACTCAACATGTGGCATTCGTTCATGGCTCCATGAGGTTTGAGTTGATGTTATTCTAATCATGGGGAATTTACATCCATAGACATGCATTTCAACATAGGTTTTGGAAATTTATCCTATTGAAAATTTCTAGAGTCATCTAGATGGGCTTGAGTCTCAAGGGTCCAGTCGTATGGGCTCCTTGAAGCGAAAGATACCCCATTGGGTCGATCCCTTTTTACTAATTCAATGGTATGTGCTCAAAGGTAGTGACACCAACATGAGTCATCTAGGGGTGGAATGGAGCCAAAGACTTCTCATGCCAATGCCACACGGCTAGTTTAGGTAGTTCGTGCTTATTGTACTAAAAAATGTAGCGATACGAGGACTCAAAATGTCAACATGAGCTATTAGAATTTAGATCCCAATCAAAATCAACTTCTTTTATCCCTAGTGGAGTCACCACTATGAACAGGGCTTTCATCCCACCAAAGCATTTGCTACTACGACACTGTATCAAAGCCTCTTTCGGGACCTAAAGAAACACAAATGAGCAATGGGCTCGTATGAAGAAATGGAGTCGTCACCTAATTATTCATTTGAAAATAAATGGGGGCAATCTGATCCTTCGCTCCCAGACCTAAACTATCCTCGTCCGTTTAGAGATGGGTTCAGGAAGTTAGGTACAAGTCATCCAACCCACCTGGATCAAAATCCAACCTCCACTAAGGTATACTAAATAGAAATATCTCATATTGATATACAACCCACTTAAGGTTGTTCGTTTAATGCATACATTTCAAGTTTTATCTTCATTGACCATGCGAGGTATATTCAACTAAACCAATAGTATGTTCATACATAGAAAGAGGGATGAGAATAAATTACATTTCCTTCAAATATGGGGGAAGAGAAAGAGGATTACATTGTTTTGCTCTTCAATAATAAAATAAATTCTATAAAGTATACATTCATCTAATTATAAATGATAGTCCCTCACCATCAACGTATGTCCACCACCACTTCATGGCATCATACAATAAAACTTCTTATCATGACATATTCAATAACAATACAAGGCCATAATCTAATATCATGGCACTTCAACCTAGATTCAATAATTCTATCATGGCAATTGCTATTCTAGTATAATTTATATCTATTGACTAAGGATCATGGCATTTCTAGCCTAAACATGGTTATCATGGCATATTTTAGCCTAATCATAGCATTTCTAGCCTAATTCAAATAATTGAAATCAAACAAGGCTATTCTAGCCCAATCTAAGCATTCAAAGGGGCAATATAGAAATTCTTACATATTCTATGCTATTTCCTAGCATGCTTCAAAGTAGTTATAAATTCTCCTAGCATGATTCTAATCATGTGCTCCTAAACATGATTTTAAGCATTCACAAAGAAAATTAAATTCCTAAACATGATTCTATTAAAGAAGGGATAACGGACTTTCCTTGACACGCTTATTCATCTTGCAAAATAAATAATAGGGTTAAACAACTCATAAAATCGTAAACATGCTCCTAGGCATGAAAATAAATCCTAATCATGCCTAATTCTAAGTAAGAAAAATAAACAAGAAAATAAGAGGAAGAAGAGAGGACTGTTATTAAGATGTACCCTTTCCGGGTTTGGAGCAATAAAATGCCTAAAAATATTTAAACTGGGAAAGACTTGTCAAATTCTCAAGCATGTCTTCAAGAGGGAGAAGAGATGATTACATTCAATAATAGGTGTGTATTGAAAAGTGAGTCTATAGGGGTTTATATAGTTGAGGGCTGGAATCAAAAAAGGAAGCAAAATTCAACCAAAAAAAAAAAGAAGGTTTATATGAAAAATTCCAAAATTAAGGCACTAACAGCCCAACGACTATTAGCAAACCGCCGAGCGGCTATCATTCAACAGCTGGGCAGCTGTTTGACCATTGGGTAGTTGTTCCCTTTCGGTCCTTCTTATTTTGGCACTTTGCAGTGTAATCCTTTCTGACCTTCATCTATTCAATCATGTATAACTTTTTGAGTTCAACTCCTATTCAAGATCTATAAATTTTTATGAAAACTAAACACCTGTATATTCGTAACGGTATATGACTCATTAGCATGTTTCTTTAGGATTAGTTTTTATGATTTTTTGAAATCACCTGTCAATTTTGAAGACATTTCATTGATTCCTTCTCACCTTTCTTTTCTTGGCTTCTAAGGGTATTTTCATCATTTTCATTACTCGACATTCATCTTCATTTCATCATTAAGCCTTAAGAATTCAATGTCTGCACTCATGTTGTTATGCAGCCCACTTAAATGGTTCATTTTATGCACACATTTTCATTTTTCTCTTCATTGAGACATGTGAGGTATATACAACCAAAGTAGTTGTATATTCATACAAAGAAAGAGGGAGGAGAATTGAGTTACATTTCCTTCAAACGTAAGGGAATGGGAAGATGATTACATCAATTGTTATTCAACAATAAAGTAAATTCGACTTCTAAATCTTTGTATATCTCATTCATTCATACATACAACCCATTACAAATTATAAATCTAACATAAACATTCAAGTCAAGACTCGATAGGTAATGAATTCCTAACAACCATATGTGAGTCTATTCAATGTTTATCAAGTCTCTACAGACACAATCATGTCATTCAAGTATTCATTCTAAGTAATAGTTCCTCACCATTAATGCGAGTCCACCATCACTTCATGGCATCGTACAATTTTATTTTTAAACATGGTATATTCATAGTATATTTGTACATTCATTAATTAAACAGAGGCATAATCTAGAATCATGGCACTTCTACATAGATTTCATATTTCTTATCATGGTAATTCGATCCTATTGCAATTCTAGCATAATTGAATTAAACACGACAATTCTAGCCTAACATGGCATTTCTAGCCTATTCACAGCAATCATAGTGAATCATGCCATTTCTAGCTAAACATGGCACTTCTACCCTAATCACATCAATCAAGATCAAACATGGCTATTCTAGTCCAATTCAAGCATTCAAGGGTAAACATGGTAATTCTAACCTATTCTATGCTATTTCCCAGCATGCTTCAAAACAATCTTTAAGTTCAATTCCTTGTATGATTCTAATCATGTGCTCTTAAACATGATTCTAACATGAGCTCCTTAGCATAATTCTAAGCATTTGCAAAAAAAATAAACTCCTAATCATGTTTCTAGATAAATAAGGGAAAGATGACTTGCCTTGACACACTTATCCATCTTGCAAACCAAATATTGGGTTAAACAATTCATAAAACCCCTAAAAATGCTTCTAAGCATTAAAATAAATCCTAAACATGCTTATTCTAAGCGTAAATAAATATATCATGCTTATTCTAAAGCAAGAAAAATAAATAAGAAAAGAGAAGGGAGAAGAGAGAACTGCTCCCAAGACGTACCCTTTCCGGGTTTAGAGCAATATAAAACACTCAAAAACTTTATACTAGAATAGACTCCTTGAATTCTCAGGTGTCTTCAGGAGGGAGAAGAGATTAATTTTAGGTGTGCCAAAAAGTGAGGAGGAGGGGGTTTATATAGTTGAGGGTTGAAGTTGAAAAAAGAAGCAAGTTCAAAAAAAGGAAAGATTCCAACAAAATTTATCAAATATAAAAGGACAACAACCGGCTGTTGCTAGATCGTCAATCAGCACTCTAATAGAAGGTCGGCTATCTCACCACTATTGATCAATTGTGGGCCACCAAGCCCTTCAATTTTATATTTTTTCAATGTAGGTCCCTCTGACCTTCAGCTGTTTAATTACACGTAACTCTTCGAGTTCAACTCCAAATTGCCATGAAATTCTGTGAAATAGACATTTGTAGCTTTGCAACGGTATATGATTCATCAGCAGATTCTTCCTAGATTAATTTATGTGATTTTTTGAAGTCATGTGTCAGTTTTTGAGACTCTTGGTCGTTTTCTTCTCACTTTTCTTCCCTTTGCTTTCAAGGGCATTTTGGTCATTTCTATTGCTCCACATTTATCTTCATTTCATCATTGACCCTAAAAAAATCTACTGCCTATAGCTTGTCCATACTTTAGAGAAGTTTGTGAGACACAAAAATTGACAAAGTACTCTTGCTTCGTCTTTCCTCCTCTCATCTTGGCGTCTTCGCCTTCATTTACATTCTATAAGATTTCTCATCATCTGCTTTCCTCCTGAATTCTCGCAAAAAAAAAAGGTGTACCCACTTAAGGGCTAATATGACCATTCTAGGGTTAATGTGCCCACTCAAGGGATAAAATGCATCCTTCTGATGCGATGCATGCAATGCACTCTTCTAGTGCAAACAGATACATCCCTATGATGCACAATGTGCACTCTTCTAGTGCAAACAAATGGATCCTTCTAATGCATAAAGTGCATCCTTATGATACTAAGATAAAACACTCTTCAATGCACCTACTTCTTAGGGTTTCTAACACTCTTTGGTGCACCTACTTTTTAGGGTTTGTTAGCACTCCTCAATGCGCCTATCCTAAGGGCTTTAAACACTCTTAAGTGTACATACTTCCTATCATTTCAACACTTTTCAATCCGCCTCTTCTTAGGGCTTGTGCCTATTATAAAGGCTTAAAACGTTCTTAAGTGCACCTACTTCTCAAGGTTTTTAACACTCTTTGGTGTGCCTCTTCTTAAGGCTTATGCCTATTCTAAGGGCTTAAAACACTCTTAAGTGCACCTATTTTCTAAGGTTTCTTCTACTGCATGCCATTGAGAAAACATCTATCATGCATTGCTTCGCGGTCTTTAGACCTTTTCATTCTTTATGCCATCGACTGAGTATTCTTCTTGGATCCATTTAGACACTACTCTTCTATTCTTGATTTCTTCTAGTCCACTAGGAAAAATTCTTGATTTGCTATTCTTGGTTCTTCATCTCTTCAAATTTTGCATTTATAGAACCCTTCATTGGGGAGTTCACATCAGGTTGTTGATTCTCGGATTCATTGGGGATCTTTTTATCATTCTTGTAAGTTCCTGTGAAATGTCAAACAATTAGTGATAGTAAATTCAAATAAGTTCTAGATTTCACCGTATTTGTTGTTGTCTTCTAACAAAGCTTCTTTCTAGTCTTTACGGTATTTATTTCATATGTGTTCTATTATGGAAAATCTATCCTTCGATGTAGCTTAAATTTCTTTCTAACTTCTTCTTCAAATCCTTTCTGTATGGTGAGCTTCCTTCTTTAAGGTAGATTTCCTTTTTAAGCTGAACTTCAAATTTCCTTTTCAAGATCCCTTCTTCAAGGTGCACTTCAAATTCTTTCTTTAGAGTAGATGTCTTTTTCAAGGGGACATTCTTTCTTCAAAGTGGATGCCTTCTTCAAAGGAGATGCTTTCTTCAAGGTGAATATCAAACTTGAACTTCCTTCTTCAAAATAATAGTCCTCTTCGATTATCTTCAATTGTGGTAGTTATCATTTTTATGGTGATCCTTATCATAATATTGTTCGTTCCAAGCATGTTGTACATGGTACTACGTGAATTGCTTGATCCAGGCTTTTAGCACATTATGCTACTTCAAGTGATCATTGAGTCTCATCGAGATAGAGTTGTCTTTGCATATCGTGCTACTAAAGAGAAGTCTTATAGAGATGGAGCTGACTCTGCTCATCGTGCTACTTGAAAGAAATCTTATCGAGAGGAAACTGTCTTTGCACATCATGCTACTTAGAAGAAGTCTCATCGACATGGAGTTGACTTTGCATATCGTGCTACTTAAGAAAAATCTTACTGAGAGGAAGTTGTCTTGGCACATCATGCTTTTTGAGAGAAGTCTCATCGAGACTAAAGTTACCTAATCTATGTAGCTTACACATCGTGCTGAGCTAAGGAGCTTGATCTAAGCAACTTGCATATCATTCTAAAAGGAGAAGCCTCATCCAAGTAACTTACACATCATGTTGACTGAGAAGCCTATCCAAGCAGCCGACACATCGTGCTAACTATAAGAGCCTCAACTAAGCAGCTTACAAATCACGCTAATTGAGGAGCCTGATCCAGGCAGCTTGCATATCGTGCTATTTCAATTGGGTCTCATTAAGATTAATTTGCACATCATACTACTTTGATTGGGTCTTATCCAGACTGACTTGCACATTGTGCTACTTCGATTGGGTCTCATCGAGATCGACTTGCAACATCGTGCCACTTGGATTGGGTCTCATCGAGAGCAACTTGCATATCGTGTCACTTCAATTGGGTCTCATCAAGACCAACTTGCTCATTATGCTGCTTTGATTAGGTCTCATCAAGACTAACTTGCACATCATGCCACTTCGATTAGATCTCATCGAGACTAACTTGGCTGATCTAGACAACTTGCACATCATGCTGCTACTTTTATTCCTCTATATGTTAAGCCCATTTCCTTTGCAATTGCCCCTAGTGTAGACACTAAATTTTTGAGGCTCAATTAAGGAATGAAGATGAATATCGAGCAATAAAAATAATTGAAAAGCCCTTGAAGATCAAGAAGAGTGTTAGCCCTAAGGCCACATGATAATGTTGATGATAACAATACACATTGATTAATTGAGATTTACTAACATGTTTATTTGTGTGCAAGAGTAAGATCATTGAAATAATTGTAAAATCAAGAAGAGGCTTATTAAAATGAAGTGTTGAAACTAAGGAGAAGACTACATGTTAAAGGCACCAAAGTTTAAGAACAATGTTTGATTCAAGGAATGTGACACATGAGCAATGTTCAATCAATTGATCATATATTTCTCTACAAATGTCCAAATGATGTATTTATTAAGCCTTTGGAAAGCTTACTCAATTTATAACATTTCATATGTTTTAAAGAAATTTAAATTTCAAGTGCCAGGTTGTCCAAATCATCATGCAATTTGAAAGACAAATGGAAGCAGCTGACATGAGCACCAAATACTCTTTTGGACATATCTTGAGCTAGAAAAATCAACATAACTTGATTCTTAAAGCATTAGAAAGATGACTTAATGAGGCACATTTCATATGTTTTGAAGAAATTCAAATTTCAAATGAAAGGCTAACATAATTGACATGCAATTCGGTGGACTGACACAGAGAAGAAAAATCAACTCATATGAGCACCGAATAATGTTTTATCCATATCTTAAGATAGAGATATCCAAGTACTTTTATTCCTAATGTTTTGGAAATCTTATTCAAATATGCAGATCTTTTATGTTTTAAGGAAATTCAAATTTCAAACGGAAGGCTGACAGAATTAACATGCAATTCGGTGGACTAACACAAGGAAGAAAAATCAAGTCACATGAGCACCGAATGGTGTTTTGGCCATATCTTGAGCTACAGATATCCAAATGACTTGCTTCTTGATGTGTTGGAAATCTTATTCAATTTTGCAGATCTTTTATGTTTTGTAGATTTTCAAATTTCAAACAGAACATTGACAAAAATGGCAGACAAGATTTCGGTTTTTATGGTGGGCAGAAAATTTAGAGTTGGTGTCTTCACTTGATTAAGTTCATCTCATTTGCCTATAAAAGGAGCCCTTCCCCCATGCATTCAGCAAGAGCAAGAGAAGCATCTATCAAGCAAAAAATAAGAAAAATATCAAGTCTAGAGAGCTTTTATATTCTTTATCTACTCTTTAAAGAGAGTTGTACTTTTGTTGTAAAAATTATCCTTGTTGTTGTATTGTGGTGAGAGTGAGATCTTCTTGTAAAGGATAAAAAGTTATCCTTGAGAGAACTCTTAGTGTGTTGTTATCAAGAGTTGAGGAAAGTTACCTTGGTGAGGTTGTTCATCGAGAAGAACTCTTGGTGTGGTGTTATCAAGGGTTGAAGATTCCTTGGTGAGGTTGTTCATCAAGAAGAACTCTTGGTGTGGTGTTATCAAGGGTTTAAAGAAGTTGCCTTGGTGAGGTTGTTCATCAAGAAGAACTCTTGGTGTGGTGTTATCAAGGGTTGAAGGAAGTTGCATTGGTGAGGTTGTTCATCAAGAAGAACTCTTGGTGTGGTGTTATCAAGAGTTGGAAGAAAAAGTCTTGGTGAGGTTGTTCATCAAGCAAGTTGTAAAGATTTCTACAACTTAGTGGAAAGCTTAGCTTGTGGAGTTAGGAGCCCGTGGACGTAGGCAAGGTCTGTCTCTTATACACATCTAGATGTGTATAAGAGACAGCTCTATCCCTATCTCTTTACATTACTTGCACTTGTGATTGTTCTTTATTGCTATTCTCTTGATTGCATTCTATTTTCATCTTCTTCACCTTTATTCTCAAAGAAAGAGTTAAATAATTTTGACCTTTCAAGAAAAGTTTTCTAAATCTGTACTGATAAATAAAAACCCAATTCACCCCCCCTCTTGGGCTGCCATACCTGGGTCAACAAAGAGAAGGGTGAAAAGAAGTTGATGAAGAGTTTGAAAAACTGATACATGACTTTGAAAAATCAATAGAAATTAATCCAGGAGGAATCTGGTGATAACCATATACTATTGGAAAGCTACGGATGCCTAGTTTTCATAGAAATTTACAGATCATGAATCAGGATTGAATTTCAAAAGTTATATGTGATCGAAGGAGTAAAGGTTTGAAGGGGCTGCATCGAAGGATGATAAAAAAAGGAAGGGGCCAAAAGAAAATTGGCTGGCTGGCCATTAGACAGCCACCTGGCTATTGGATAATTGTGGGGCATCCATTAAATGGCTGCCCCGCTATTTGAAGATGGCCCCCTGTCGCTCTTTGATTTACATTCAAAAATTGGCTTAAGAAATTTCCTTTATCATCTTTACCCCTCTCCGATATAAACCCTCCTCCTCTCACTTTACAATACACATTGATTGTCGAATACAATCATCTTTTTCCCTCTTGAAGACATGCTTAGGAAGTTGAGAAGTCTTTTTCGATATAATTTTTTAGGCGTTATATTGCTCTAAACTCGGAAATGGTAAGTCTTGAGAGCAGAATTCTCTCCACCCTCATATTTTCTCTTTTATTTTTCTTGCTTAGAATAAACATGTATAGGCTTTTATTTTATGCTTAGGAGTATGTTTAGGGTTATTATGAATTATTCTAACCCCTTTTATTTTGCAAGATAGATAAGCATGTCAAGATAAGTCTGCAAACTTTTCTTTTTTAGAATCATACTTAAGAATTTAATTTCTTTACGAATGCTTAGAAATATGCTTAGGAGAAAATGATTAAAATCATGCTAGGGAGAGTTTATATTTGCTTTGATGTATGCTAGGAAATAGTATAGAATAGGTAGAATTACCATTTTATCCTTGAATGTCATGTTTGAGCTAGAATAGCCATGATTGATTTCAATTGTTTGAATTACGCCAGAAATGCTATGTTTAAGGTAGCAATGCCATGATTCTTAATAAATTGATGTGAATTATGCTAGAATAGCAATAGGTAGAATACCATGACAGAATTTATCAAATCTATGCTAGAATGCCATGATATTAGATTATGGCTTTATTTGATAAATGATTTGTTTATATATGAATATCCCATGACCAGAAGTATAATTGTAAGATGCCATGAAGTGCTGGTGGACTCACATTGATGGTGAGGGATCATCACTTAGAATGAATATTTGAACAACATAAATGTGTATGTAAAGACTTGATAGACATTGAATAGACTTACAAATGATGGTGAGGACTCCATTTTCTACCAAGCCTCAACTTGAATGCTTATGTTAAATTTATGATAAACATGAATGTCGAATAGATTGTATGTATGGATGAGATATATGATGTGTTTACTTTATTGTTGAATAACAATTGTTGCTATCCTATCCCCTTCCCCCATGTATGACGAAAATGTAATATATTCTCCTCCCTCTTTCTTTGTATAAATATACAACTATTTTGATTAAACAATCACTTAACATGTTTAATAAAGATAAAAATGAGAATGTGTGCATAAAATGAATCATTTAAGTAGACTAAGTAACAATACGAGATATTCTTATTTGGTATTTCCCAAGTTGAGATCGAATTTACATCTGGACTGGTCAAAAGACCTGTACCTAACTTCTCAAACCCATCTCTAAAGGGATGAGGGTAGTTTAGGTCTCGACCAATTGAATAATTAGGTGGCGACTCCCTTCTCCAAACGTGCCCATGGCTCGTTTGTGTTCCCTTAAGTCTCGAAAGAGGCTTTCACAGTGTTATGGTTGCAAACGCTCTGGCGGGATAAAAGCCTCGCTTATAGTGGCAACTCTATTGGGGATAAGACAAGTTGATTTCGATTGGAATACCAAATCCTAATACCGCTTGGCATTGGTATGAGAAGTCTTTGGCTCATTCAACCCCTAGATGACTTATGCTGGTGTCACCACCTTTAAGCACGTACCATTAAATTGGTATAAAAGAGACCAGTCCAACAGGGCATCTCTCGCTCGAAGAAGCCTAGACCATTGGACCCTTGAGACTCAAGCCCATATAGATGACTTCAAAAATTTTCAATAGGATGAATATCCAAAACCTATGTTGAAATGCAAGTCTGTGGATGTAAATTCCCTATAATTAGAATAACATCAACTAACATGTCAAGTCACCTATAAGAACAAAAATGGGAACATATGCCATGAGTTCAGGTTATCATGACGTTTTGAAAACCATGTTATGATAATCATAAAGAACCCAACATCACCATGAATGTTAGAATTAGGAGAGAGAATCTCGCATTCCCACAACCCATGATGATGTCTTGGGAATGAAGCCTAAAATCCTTGGAAAAGAGACTCAACCTCACGTGTGTGGGAGGAATAAGACTGGAAAGCTGAAAGCATGTCTATGTCCTTGTATGAGCATGCATCATGTCATGCATACATGCATGCATGCATGGCATTAACACATTTGTTTTGCACCCATCATAGCTTGGGTTAGACGAGGTGGTCATTTGACAAGGCAAGAAGAATCAATTGACGAGATGGCTGCACCAAATAACAACAATGCTGAAATGGCTGAAGTGAGGGCTGATATCACCACGCTTCAATAGCAAGTGGCCCAACTCATTAAAGCCTTACGGAATGGGCCCAACGACATGAACCAATCTCCACCCGAGGGTAATGGTGATGTCAAGGCAACAATAGGGGGAAGAGCCCAATCAACCATGAAGAACCTAAATTGGTCAAGCTTGGCCAAGGACATGGAAAAAGTCCAATCCTTTTTGAATAAGAAGGGACTAAAAGGGGTCGAAGACCTAGACAACATCTTACTTATGAGGGACCAAGAGTTGCCTCCAAAGTTTCATCAACCAGACTTGCCTGAGTTCAATGCAGAGGGGAATCATAAAACATATTTGAGGCAGTATGCAACCATCATGGCTACTACTTCTTTGATAAAGGAGCACATTTTGAAATACTTCATGCTATCCTTAGAAAATGATGCGGCAGCATGCTATCATGATCTCCCAAAAAGAGTTCAAGAAGATTAGGAGGAACTTTCTCAACAGTCCATGGAACAGTATCGCCACAATACCCAACTAGGGGTAACGTTAAGGGATTTGGAGGCGATGAGACAAAAGCCCAGCGAGGCCTTTTTAGAGTACTTAGTTTGTTGGAGGGCCAAAGCTACGAAGATGGCCACAAGGCACGTAGAGAAGGACTAGGTTCAGATGGTGATCAATGGAGCCTATGCTTTCATCAGTGATAGACTAGCAGGTTTTCCTATCAAAACATTTGATGATTTGTATGACTTAGGAATCCAAATAGAAGAATTAGAGGCTAGACAGAAGAGAAGCACTCATGGCTACCCTCGAAGAAATTAAGGGCAGTATCACCAACCTAGCGGCCCTAGAACAAAACATGTAGAAGTTAAAGCAATTACTCCACAAAGAAGATTAGTCGTTTGGGAAGGCCACTTTTCAAAATCTTTGCAACATGAGAGCTGAAGGGATCTTGCAACCATTGCTGCCAAGAGAGCTTCCAAACCCACTACCAAGGAATTGGAGGCACCATGAGAAATGTGAAATCCATCAAGTGACTGGTCACAAGACTGATGATTGCACTCGCCTTCGCCATGAGATCTAAGATTTAATTGACAAGGGCCAAATTCTCAACCTAAGGGCATATATGCCTAATACAAAGAGCAATCCATTACCTAACTATAACAAGTTGCCTTCTCCATCAACCAACATGATTAGATCGGGCTTAACTGAGGAGCAAGTCATGAATTCCTTCGAGAAGTGTAGATCGAGCAGGGCCAAGAGAGCCAAGAGAAGGAAGAAGTCCAAGCTAGAACAAACCGCTAGAAAGGCAATCTCAATGAAGAAGCCCAAAAGCAAAGAGCCCAAAGAAGAATAATCCAAGGAGATCATACCAACAAAGGCGAATGGGCCAACATTGCATTGAAAGGGGTCAAGCAATGCTCAGAACCCAAACTTGTGAATCTTAGTGACCAAGAAGAATAGGAGCCCAAGAAGAAGAAGAAGAAGAAGAAGAAGTTGAGGTGACACCCATCAAGAAGAAGCCTACACCATCAAGCTCATTTGCGAAGAAATGGATGGCTAGAAAAGGGCCTAGTAAAGGCCCACCACCTAGGAGGCTTAAGGTGAAGAAGGGTAGTGGATCAAGGAAAGGGAAGTGAGTTGAGAGTCTTGTGAGGAGAGAGAGCTTGCCTAGAAGGTGTAAGGAAGTAAGAGTCATAGGAATTTGGGATGACATCCCTCAAGCCAAAACCCTTCCAAAATTTTAGGCTGACTTTAGTAGCGATGATAAAGAAGAGATGAAAATTGAGGAAGAAACACATGAGGGAGAAACACTTAGGGGGGAGAGAGAGAATGTCTAAGGAGTGACAAGAGTGGCAGATTTTACCATGAGAAGGAAAAGGAGGAACCAACTAAAAAGATAGTTGAGAAGGGTAAAAAAGTTACCAATGAAGAAGCTAAAGCAGAAGAGGATCAAGTGATCAAACAATTAAAGAAAACTCAAGCAAATGCTAGCATTTGGGATCTAGTTATATCATCCCAAAAAGCATAGAGAAGCCATGGAAAAGGCCTTGGCAGAGGTAAAGATATCAATGGCTACCACTATTAGTGAAATGCTGACCGCCTTGACTGGAGGAACACCCAAAAGGGTAAGAGAAAAAGGGGAAATCACCTTAAGAATGAAGATATACCATTCGAAAGGGGAAACCATAACAAGCCATTGTTCATCATCGCAGAGATTGGTGGGGAGACGTCCCCTTGTATCATGGTGGATGATGGGTCCGCCATCAATATTATGCCTATAAAGATATTACACAAATATGGAGTCAGTGAAGATGAGGTTAAGCCTTGTGAGATGGTGATCAAGGCTTATGATGACTTGAAGAAGAGTGCTATTGGGATTTCAAAGCTTTAGTGAAGACTGGGCTGATTGAAGTGATGACAGAATTCATAATCCTTGACATTCTAATCACGTTCGCTGCTTTGTTGAGACGAGCATGGTTCCATCCGCTAGGAGGAGTTCCTTCCACCTTGCATCAGAAAATACGATTCAATATGAATGGGGAGATCATAACCATTCATGGAGCCTGAACAATTGCACCAGCTGCTTCAAGTGTGAAGGTTGGAGAAATACCTTACATGGCTGGCTTTCAAGAAGCCATGATTGGCAAAGTCAGCCCAATCATTGTTGGAATAATGAAAAAACAAGGGTACATCCCAAAAGCCGAACTTGGGAGAAATGGACGCGGCCTACCATCTTTTCTAGACTTCAAAGGTTAGACCTCTAAAAGAGTGCTAGGCTATGAATCTGAAGGGGAGGAAGAAGATGTTGATCCCAAGAAAGGGAAATTCATCAAATTTGTCAAGGTCCAAGATACGAAGTATGTAAAATGGGTTTCAAGGGAATGCTGAAGCCCAAATTTGAGATCTTCAAAGATATCCTTTAGGCTAGAGTCTCCAAGAGGGATGACTTGATGGGAAAGATAGGGAAGATGACCATCAAAGAGGAGAAGCCTAATGAACCAGCACTACCAATGGACTTGTCCCTAGACCTAACTGCTTTCATCTAGGAAGGAATTAAAAGTGTACCTTATAAACATATGTTTGTACCCAACCTCTTCGAAGAAGATGACATTGTTTATGTTTCAAAGTTTAATGCAATGAAGAATAATTTTGCTTACTCGTTTGATGTCTTTCCTAATGGCATTATGCACATAATTTGTATTTCATTAGCATATTTGAAATCCATACCATTCAAACTCATGACATTAATCTTGGTACAATCGAAAAACCTAAGAACATATGTATTGCACTTGATACAACTCCTAAAGAGAGAGAGAAATTTGAAAAATTATTAAAGAAACATGAAGAAGTCTTTGCTTGGTTCTATGACGACATGCCCGAAGTCGACAGAAGCATCGCTGAGCATAAAATTTTGACTTATCCGCATGTGAAACCGGTTAAGCATAAGCTAAAAAGAATGAGGCCATAGTGGGCTCAAAAAATCAAAGAGGAAGTCTCTAAACAAATTGAAGCCAAGTTTCTACAAGTGGTGAAGTATCCAAAAGGGTTAGCCAACATTGTGCCAGTACCAAAGAAGGATGGACGGTTCCAAATGTGCGTGGCTTATCGAGACTTGAGCAAGGCCTCACTAAAGGATGATTTTCTTTTGCCTCATATCGATGTGTTAGTAGATAGCGCTACTCGTAGTGTGATGTTCTCTTTTGTAGATGGGTTTTCTGGATACAATCAGATAATGATGGCCAAGAAAGACAAGATAAAGATAGCCTTCATTATAGAATGGGAAACTTATTGCTATAAGGTGATGCCCTTCAGTTTGAAGAATGCAAGGGCAACTTACCAATGAATGGTAATAACGCTATTTCACGATATGATGCATAAGGAATAGAAGTTTATGTAGATGACATGATGGTAAAGTCTGAGACCTAAGAGGTTCACTTTGAAGCCTTAGACAGATTTCTAGAAAGGGTGAAGAAACACAAGCTACGGCTAAATCCGAAAAAGTGTGTCTTCGGAGTTACCTTGGGGAAGTTGATGAGGTTCATAGTCAGCAAGAAAAGGATATAAGTAGATCCAGACAAGGTGAATGCCATTACGGAGATGTTGTCACCTAAGACCAAAAAAGAAGTTTGAGGGTTTCTAGGGAAGGTCCAGTACATCAGTCAATTCATCACTAAGCTAACAATCATTTGTGCACTGATATTTAGGGTTTTGAAGAAGAGTCAGTCAGTAGATTGGAATGATCAGTGCCAAGAAGCATTCGAAAGAATTAGAAGTACTTGCCGAACCCACCAGTTTTGAGGTCACCAAAACCTGGGAAGATTTAATTCTCTACTTAGCTCTTGAGGAGAAGGCTATCGGTGCTATGCTAGCACAAAATGAGAAGGATGTAGAGCATGCTATCTATTATCTTAGCAAGAAGCTACTACCATATGAGACAAAGTATAGCTACGTGGAGAAAACCTGTTTAGTCATGTTTTGGCTCCTAAAGAAATTGAGGCACTATTTTCAGTCTTACAAAATTAAGGCTATCTCGAAGGAGGATCCAATGAAGTATCTTTATGAGGTACCAGCATTGGTGGGAAAGCTAGCAAGTTGGCTGGTATAGTTATCAGAATTTGACATTGAATATGTTACCAATAAGGTGGTGAAAGGAAGAATAGTAGCAGAATTCTTAGCCATGAACCCGATCGATGACAATGAACCATGGGAGTTGGAATTCCCAGATGAACATCTGGGGGTAATCTCGGTAGTAGGATGGAGAATGTTCTTTGATGGAGATGTTAATCGTAACAGTTTTGGAATAAGAGTTATTCTAGTACCACCAACTGAAGAAGTCATCCCATTCGCCAACAAGTTGCAGTTAAAAATCACCAATAATATGGTCGAGTATGAAGCATGTGCCCTTGGTTTAGAAATTGTGATTGCCATGGGTATTGATGAAGTAGAAGTGTTGGGAGATTCCAAGTTAGTCATCTCTCAACCCAACGAAGATTGGGATTTACGAGAATGAAAGCTAAAGCCCTACCTTGGACACATCAGAAAGTTGAGCGAAAGGTTCAAGCAATGCACCTTCACCCATCTTTCTAGAAGTGAGAATCAGATGGTCAATGCATTAGCTTCGTTAGCATCAGTACGGGTAAGCACACGAGAATTATTAGTGAGACCAATCGTGATATCACGAGCATAAGGTCCTGTTACATAGAGCCTTATGTAACAGAAATGAAGGTGGATGAGAAGGCATGGTTCTATGACTTAAAGCAATATCTAAAAGATAGGAGTTTACCTGAGGAGTTGAGCAAGAAGGATAGGGCCATGTTACGTAAGCTAGTCCAATAATTTACTTGTCATCAGGGGATGATGTACAAGAGAATTCCGGAAGGGATGCAACTGAGGTGTGTGGATAAGAAGGAAGCAAGGAGGTTCATGGAAGAAATCCATAGTGGTGTATGTAGGCCACGCATGAATAGGCTAGTGCTTGCAAGGAAGATCATGAGGCAAGGATTCTACTCGCTAACTGTAGAGATAGACTGTGTCTGATTTGTGAACAAGTGTTACCAGTGCCAGATTAATGGAAAGTTGATCCATCAACAACCCTTGGAACTACAAGGAATGACTGCACTATGGCCCTTTGCTGTATGGCGCATCGATATTATAAGTGAAATAAGGCCATTAGCCTCTAATGGAAATCGGTATATGGTGGTGGCAAACGACTACTTCACCAAATGGATAGAATCAGAGTCCTATACTAAGTTTGGGGCATAGCAAATGGCAAAGTTCATTGAGAAGAACATCATATGTAGATTCAAGGTACCACACCATATCGTGACTGACAATGGGGTTCACCTTCAGGTCGAGACTAGGGCTTTGTTTGAGAAGTACAGAATTGAACACCATAAGTCGTCTCCATACCGGCCATAAGCCAATGGGACAATAGAATCGGCTAATAAGAATATCAAGATGATGTTGGCCAAGGTGGTATAGACATATAAAGATTGGGCACAGAAGTTGCCATTTATGTTATGGGGGTTATAGAACGGCACCTAGAAGTTCAACTGGCATGACGCCATTCTCGTTGGTATATGGTTCAGAAGCAGTCCTACCAATTGAGATAAAAATGAAATTAGTGAGGGTTCTGATTGAAGTAGAAGTTCCTGAAGAGGAGTGGATTCATAATAGATATGAATAATTGGCCTTGATTGATGAGAAGAGAATGAAGGCCAAGCATCACATTCAGCTATACCAGAAACGGGTTGCTCAAGCCTTTACTAAAAGAATAAAGGCAATGAAGCTCAAAGAAGGAGAGTTGGTCCTCAAGCAAGTGAGACCAGTTGTGTTTGATCCAAGAGGGAAGTTTAAACCCAAATGAGAGGTTCCATTTACTATGACGAAGGTTATGTTCGGCGGAGCCATCATTTTATCAGATATGGAAGGGAATGAAGAAATATTATGTATAAAAGAAAGTGAGAGAAAAATAATTAATCAAAAAACCATAAATTGTTGATTAATGACAGGAGTTGTATCATTTTACACATATTGTTCGAAGAGAAAAAATCATCTTTTGCATAACAATAGAAAGAAAACATCAAACATCTAAGCTAACCAAGGAACTAACAATGTCGTCTCTGCCTCTTCGATGGACTATAGATAGGCTCACTGTATCCCTCACGACGTTGCCTACCCCGAAGAACAGGATCAGGAATGGAAGCTTGAAAGGTCATCCAATCCTTGTATCGGTCGTCAGTCTCAAAATCCATATCATGGAATAGATTCCTCTTAATGGTGCGATTTGTCCAAGAATCTCTCACATGCGCTAGATAACGAGCAAATAGTCTCTTAGGATCGAAAGTAGTCAGTGAATCCACAATCCTTTACTTCTAACCATACTGTCAATGGAGCCTGGCAGGATCATAGAATGAATTGTAGGTGAAACCCACTAGAAGCACGCATGCAATATATGCCCCTACGGTCCATTTTCTAGCCTCAACCATGGACAGTACCAGTGAATCTAAGTATTAGGAATGACTTAGAGCTAGTCAATCCAAGAAGAGCGTCTCTTGAGTCTCCTCCTCTTATGAAGCCGAGGGCTATAACAGAAAATGTCTCCTTCAGGCAGTGCAATAATAGATAATCTCTCTTATAACCAAATCTGAGAAATAAGGAACAAAGAAAAATAAGAAAAGAAGCCTGTTAAGTCGAAAACCCAGAAAAGGCAGCTTAGGCAAAAATTAAGGCAAGCTTCTTGAGCTAAAAACCTGAAAAGGGCAATTTGGGCAAAAATTAGTCAGGGTTCTGATTGAAGCAAAAATTAGGGCATAAGAAAAAATAAAAGCCCGTTGAGTTAAAAACCCAAGAAGGGCAGCTCAGGCAAAAGTTAAGGCAAGCTCTCTAAGTTGAAAACCCAAAAGGGCAGCTTAGGCAAAAGTTAGAAGGTAAAAAGAAAAAAAGAAAAAAAGAATTTGCAAAAGAAAAATCTAAAGAAGTAGAAGACTGCCACTAAATCTCAAACTTGGATCTGTCCTGACATAATCTAGTCCAATGAATGCCTTAGCCAAAATCAAGGGAACTGCTGTGAAATAGGGACCCGCTGTGAAATAGGGACCCGTCTAAGGAATGATGGTCATAAGATATGGATCTCCGAGACCATCCGGTGAGATCAATAGAAACTATGTAAGGAGACAGATTTGAAGAAGGTGAAGCTAACCAGATGAAGTCTTGTCCATCATCCTAAGCAAAGGCATGATAGAGGATAATGTCACTCTACCACCTTGGGTGTGTACACCCATGGTAGAAGTTGAGAAGTCAAAGAAATCAGCAAGATCAGTTGTTGATGGTGTCTGGATAGTAGGAAGAATAAGGCTCTCAAAACTGGATGAATGATGATCAAGTATGATAGAGAATTTCTCATACATAGGGCAAAGCTTCTGCCCATTGAAGCAAAAGACGTGATAGTGAGAATCCCAAAAGGTTGCACAATCCTTCAAAAAAGGGATGCCAAGCTTAACGTGATGAGAGAACTTTAGATGATAAAGACCGACAAGCTCGAGCCATTTTCAGTCCTCATCCCTCAAAGGCTTTAGAAGGGGTTGGAAAATCTAGATAAAGGCTTCAGATATGTTGAATGACATGAAGAGGTGTTAATGTGAAGAAAGAAACCTCGAGAAACGAGAGAAAATGTATATAGAAGTAGTCGAAAGGAATAGCACTTAAATAGTGTACAAATCGAGACAGAATAGGGAAGGATTACTGGATAACCGTCGGTCGGCCATCTAACTGCCAGCTGATTATTACATGATAGCCGGCTGACTGTCAGAGAACTGTCTGATGGTTTGATGGCCGGCCAACAGTTATTAAGGCTAATCAGCCCATTTATGCCATCCTTCGACTTCTGGACTGTGTATCCACGAACGATTTTGAGCGTGTGGCTTCCAGTGGACTGTAGTTTAGGGTAAGCCTAAAGATCACCGATCACATGACCGACTAGAGCAGCTGAAGAAGCTAGAAGAGGAGGTGACTACTGAGCAGCTATAGAAAAAGAAGTCGAAGTGCCTGTACCAGAAGAGGAAGTTCTTGATCTCTTCCCATGACGAACAGAAGAACTACACAAGAAGACACTGTAAGAGGATAAGGAATGTCGACAACAGATCAGCCAGGCCTAGTATAAAACAGGTTAGCTCAAGCCCATTCAACATAGGGAGTCGATGCTAATGGGAACTCGATGGTACTCAAGTGAAACTTAGTCGTGTAGATCGATACCTCTGGCTCCATAGCCAAATTGACTGAATCAATCACTAGAACCGGTGGCGAAGGAGGAACCAAATGGCGTGTCAGGCCCTCGAACCAATCCCACATGCAGTCACCCAGATACCACATCATGCTATTCACACAAGGAAGGAGGATGCGGTATAAGTTGAAATGGGCAGTAATTCCCATAGTTGCAGACCAGCTCTCCTCGGGACCCCAACACTCAAAATGAATTTACAAAAGAATAAAAAAGGCATGGTAAGAATGTGATATAAATGAAATTTTGACTATAATTTCTTTGTGCCCTTATATCAGGTCAACATGTGATTGTAATCACAAAAGAAATCTAGCTCGTGAGATCTCTCAAGCTCCACACGATGTGCAACCTACCTCTTCATCCTAGGGAAAGAAGAATCCTCACTAGCAGGAAGAGCAGATGGTAGAACTCCTAACTCATACGCCCAAATCTATCATAGGTGATACAAAATAAAAAATAGGAATCATGAAAATAAAACATGAAGGTGTGAAAAAGAAAGAAGTTACCTCAATAAGCGTAGCAAATCCAAGAACTCTGATAATGCCTCGACAAGCCTGATCCAAGCTAAAACACAGCTCACCGAGAGTAGTGCGACCTCGACCTCAATCAAGATCTTAGAGGGCAAGAAGTAAAGTCAAAGTAGTGGTGCTAGACGCATTGGAGAAGAGCGTCATACCCAGTAGATAAACTATGAAGCTGCGAGTATACTGATCCACCTCAACAGGAGTCAGATTGGACCTCTATTTCCAATATTCCTACAGGGGAGCATACCGAATGGAAACATTATTCTTGACTTTCACCTTACATCCAAGAAGATCTTGGATCAATCTATGTTGATCTGTTGAGTCCGCAATACAGGCATTAATAAGAATCGGATCACCGCCGTATGGAAGACCTATCAAAGCAGAAATATCCAAAGGCATAATAGTCATCTCACCAAACGGAAAATGGAATGTGTGGGTCATATCCATTCACCTCTCGCACAAAGTGGCTATTGCCCAACAATCAGTGTACCGCTGAGCTCGTAGAATACAAGTAATGAATCATAGAAATCAGTATCAATAATCCTTATCCTTACTGCATCATTCTCTATCTCTAAGAACCAACTATGGGTTCTATAAAATGTCCTACACATCTTGTTCTCATGATAATCCTAAAGCGAGAAATTGAAGTTTCTACATGAATGCAAGCCTAAAATATATATGAATAGAAAAGGCAAAATTTGAAGAGACCAAGTACCAGGTTCATTATATGAGAAGCTATGTCATAGATAACCAGCACCTCCTAATCTTTGGGAAGACCTCTCAATGTTGATTTTCAGGCCGGATCAAAATCACCAAAATGGACTAGATGACCCGCCATTAGAAAGAAGAAGTTAGGACGGACACGTAGGAAAAAACTAAAAGTGAATAGGATGAAACATGAAGAAGTTATGCGCGGATAAAGGTGGAAATGGAAGAAAGGGCAGTGTAGAAACCCCCAATCGTCAGCCTGCAGTTAGACAACCAGGCAACTATTGACCAACTATTAGACGACAGTCAGATAGCTGGGTAGCTATCAGACAGCAAGCTGGCCATCCCCCACATAAGGGGCGAAGCAGGAAAGAGAGAAAAAGAAAGAAAGAAAGAAAAAGGAAAAAAGAGGAAAAGAGAAAGAGAAGAGAAGAGAAGAGAGAAGAGAGAAGAGAGAAAAAGAAAAGAAAAGAGGGGAATTCCTCATCAACCTTAAGACACTTCTGACAGAATCAGTGACAAGCACTTGACCGTGGTAATGTTTCAACAACTCACAAGGAAAGAAGAGCAACCTTAGTCGATAGAATCTTCGATTGGAATCACATGGAAGAATTCCTACAGATGCTAGAAAGCAATCTACTGAACAACGCACCAAACAAGGTAAAAATTTGAATTAATTTTTTACATCATCAAGATTTTTTTGAATTTTTCAGGAACTTGCAAAAACAAATGGAAGAATCCCCAACAAGTCTAAGAATCTGTAACTCCGTAATGAAGAATGGCAAATGTAAGAGAAGTCAAGAATGAAGAATGTTCGAACATGATCAAGAATAGAAGCTTAGGCAGGAAACCCATTGAGTACAAAATCTGAAGTAGATTAAGGAAACTTGAAGAATAGTTAGAAGGAGGACACGAAAGCCAAGGAACACAAAGACTAAAGAGGATCGAAGAAGCATGAAGAATAATTAGAAGGAGGGCATGAAACCCAATGAATTTGAAGTCTAAAGAGATCAAAGATGAATGAAGAATGATTAGCCGAAGGCACGAAGAATGAAAAGGTCTAAAGAACGTGAAGCAATGCATGATAGAAGTTTTCCCGATGAGCATGCATTAGTAGGAAACCCTAAGAAGTAGTTGCACAGAAAAGTGTTCTAAGCCCTTAGAATAGGCACAAGCCCTAAGAAGAGGCACACTAAATAGTGTTGAAAACCCTAAGAAGTAGGTACACTTAAGAGCATTTTAAGCCTTTAGAATAGGCACAAGCCCTAAGAAGAGGCGCACTAAAGAGTGTTGAAAACCCTAATAAGTAGGTGCAGTTAAGAGTGTTTGAATCCCTTAGAATAGGTGCACTAAAGAGTGTTACTAAACCCTAATAAGTATGTGCACTGAAGAGTATTACTAAACCCTAAGAAGTAGGTGTACCAAAGATTGTCTTATTGGAAGCATTGAAGCATCGTAAGGATGCTTTCTAGCCCTTAGTTGGGCACGTCAGCCCTTAGATGGACACATCCACCCTTGAATGGGCACACTTACCTTAGATAGGCACGTTCGTCCTTAAATAGGCACCTCAGCCCTTGAATGGACATGCTTGCCTTAGATAGGCACGTTTGCCTTTAGATAGGAACGTTCACCTTTAGATAGGCATATTAGTCCCTGAATGGATACATACTTTGCATGAATAGAAGGGAATGGTGAGAAAGTTTGAAAGAAGGAGGACGAAGTCGAAGATAATGAGAAGGAAGAAAAAAGACGGAGTAAGAATACTTTGTCAACTTTTGTGCTGCACAAACCTCTCAAAAGTTGGGGGTAAGCTATAGACACATTTTTTAGGCTTGATGAAAGAATGAAGATGAATGTTGAGCAAAGAAAATGATCAAAATGCCCTTGAGAGTCAAGAAGAGACAGGCCAAAAAAAGGTTGGTGAAGAGTCTAGAAAACTAATACATGACTTTAAAAAATGAACAAAATTAATATGGGAGGAATTTGGTGATAAGCCATATAATTTCTCAAGCTACGGATGTCTAGTTTTCATAGTATTTTATAGATCACAAATCAGAGTTGGATTCAAAAACTTATGTGTGCTTGAAGGAGCAAAGGTTTGAAGGGGCTGCATCGAAAGATGATAGAAAAGGAAGGGGCCAAAAGGAAATTGGTCGACGGCTTCCAGATGGCCAGATGGCTGTCTTTTTGTTGGCAAATGGTCGAACGTCCATCAAATGGCTACCCGGGTGTCTAGAGATGGTCGCCCGACCCTCTTTGGTTTATTTTAGGAAATTGGCTTAGGAAATTTCCTTTTTTATCTTCACCCCTCTCCTGTATAAACCCCCTCCTCTCACTTTGTAATATACACCAATTTTTGAATACAATCATCTTTCTCTCTCTTGAAGACGCGCTTGAGAATTCAAGAAGTCTTTTCCAGTATAATTTTTAGGCGTTATATTGCTCTAAACCGAAAAAAAGGTACGCCTTAAGAGCAGAATTATCTCCTCCCTCCTATTTTCTCTTTTATTTTTCTTGCTTAGAATAAGCATGTTTAGGATTTTATTTTATGCTTAGGAGTATGGTTAGGGTTATTATAAACTATTCTAACCCCATTTGTTTTGCAAGATGGATAAGCATATGGAGGTAAGTCTGCGAACTTTCCTTTTTTAGAATCATGCTTAGGAGTTTCATTTCTTTGTGAATGCTTAGAAACATGCTTAGGAGCACATGATTAGAATCATGCTAGGGAGAGCTTATATTTGCTTCGATGTATGTTAGGAAATAGTATAAAATAGATAAATTACCATTTTACCCTTGAATGTCTTGTTTGAGCTAGATTAGCTATGATTGATTTCAATTGTTTGAATTAGGCTAGAAATGCCATGATTTTTAATAAATTGACATGAATTATGTTAGAAAAGCAATAAATAGAATACCATGATAGAATTTATCAAATCTAGGCCAGAGTACCATGATATTAGATTATGGCTTTGTTTGATTTATGATTTGTGTATGTATGAATATCCCATGACTACAAGTGTAATTGTATGATACTATGAAGTGATGGTGGACTCACATTGATGGTGAGGGACCATCACTTGAAATGAATATTTGAACAACATAAATGTGTATGTAGAGACTTGATAGAAATTGGATAGACTCACAAATGATGGTGAGGAATCCATTATCTATCAAGCCTCAACTTCAATGCTTATGTTAAATTTATGATAAACATGAATGTGCAAAAGATTATATGTATGGATGAGATATATGATGTGTTTACTTTATTGTTGAATAACAACTGTTGTAATCCTCTCCTCTTCCCCCATGTATGACAGAAATGTAATCTATTTTCCTCCCTCCTTCTTTGTATGAATATACAATTGTTTTGTATGAAATGTGTGCATAAAATGAACCATTTAAGTGAACTAAGTAACAATATGAGATTTTATTATTTGGTATTTCCCAAGTGGAGGCTGAATTTACATCCAAACGGGTCGGAAGACTCGTACCTAACTTCCTCAACCCATCTCTGAAGGGATAATGGGTAGTTTAGGTTTCGAAGTGAGGGATTAGATTGCCCCCATTCATTCCCAATTGAATAATTGGGTGGCGAATACTTTCTCCATACGTGCCCATGGCTTATTTGTGTTCCCTTAAGTCTCGAAAGAGGCTTTGACACAATGTCATGGCCACAAACGCTTTGGCAAGGATGAAAGCCCTGCCCACAGTGAGCTTGCCTTAACTTTTGCTTAAGTTGTCTTTTTCGGGTTTTCAACTCAACAGGCTTTTATTCTTCTTTTCCTCTACCCTAACTTTTGCCTAAGCTGCCCTTTCGGGTTTTCTACTCAACGGGCTTTTTTTTTCCTAACTTTTGCCTAAGCTGCTCTTTCAAGCTTTCAACTTAGCGAGCTTGCCTTAATTTTTACCTAAGCCACCTTTTCAGATTTTCTACTTAGTCGACTTTTTTTATTCTTTTTTTTTTCAAATTTGGTTACAAGATAGGCTAACCATTCTAGCTCCATTTCCTACATTTCCTTCAAGATGATTAAGATAATTCTATCTGCCACGATTTTCAAAATAGTTAAGGCAATTCTTTGCCCCCCTTGCTTCTTTTCTTTCTCAAGATGAATCGACAACTCTTTGCCCTCTGCTTCTTGTCACTTCTCAAGATCAATAGGCGATTCTTTACCCCCTGCATGAAGAGTTTATTATTGTCTTGGGAATTTCTTCATCTAGCTTTAAGGGCATTATTCGTCCTTCTTTGTAAACATCCATGCTGGATAAAATGGCTAACTTCTTCCATATATCTTGCTTCTTCATAGTTGGTGGCAAGGTTGCCTTTTTGATACCATTTATGTGAACTACTAGTAGATTTCCTTCTCCATCCAATATCCTCCAATAATAAATTGAAACACTAAATATGAGTTGTGCATCAATTTGATTCATATTTGAATTCTTCAAAGATTTCTCAAATTTGATAGCTCGAAGGTAATGCATTGGCATCATCATTGTTCACAATTTCGATTCTAAAGCCAGAATTGTTTCATTCAGCATTCTTGTGTGCGTGTGTGTATAGCCAATCATACTTCACTCGTTAAGACTCAAGTAGCTTTATGCAAATAGAAACTAGTGATCAATCTCTAAAGACAAAAGGACTACCATAAGGTCAAGGTATGATAAAGGAAACTATAAGTTTATCTCACCCATAGTCATACAACCATTCTAGGTTTTAATCGAAAGCATCAACTTCTTCCATTTGTACCCCCAAACTTTGAGTCTTCATCCACTGTGTTTGCTTTGCTTTTAATTTTGAGTGGCTACACCCCTAAACTTTACGAGCAATGAGATTAGCACTCTCCTTTTGATTTTCCTTCTTTTTTTTCCTTTTTTTCAAGCTAAAAAATTGCACAAAACTTCTCAAATTCTTTCCATTCTCCCATATGCATCGCTCTCAATGCTCTTTTCTAGAATGTTCTGATGCTATGGGTGAAAGGTGTACATAGAGAAAATTTTTCCAATGTTAGTATAAATTTTGTAGTTTGACAAAGAAAAGGGTTGGTTAGGATAAATAGGGTGCACTAGGGACAATGAAGCAAGCATAGGTGCACTTGAGAGGCTCAATCGATACAAAAAAGGCCTAAATCACTTCCCTTATGTTGTGAAGCCTAGGATTTCACCTTAAGTGCTGATCAAACGGGTTCTAAAGTCATATGAGATCTCAACACAATCCTTTATTCACATAACATTTCTCTAAGTGATATAAAGAGTTCCATATTCATGACTATTATGCTCAAATGTTGAAGAATCAAGAATGAAACTCATCTAGCAAGAAAAGTCAAGCATGCAAACAACAGAATCTCATGTATTACCAAAAATCTATTTCGAATTAGTATCATGATTTCATCAATAATTGTCAAACAAACTCACAAGTTACATCCAAATAACATTCTTAAAACAAAGCATTTCAAAGCAATATTATTCTTTCTCTAGGTTAGGAATTCTTCCATTTTCAATCAAGTCATGGGTCAAGCATGCAATTATACGTCCTCATTGTCTGTCCCATTGGATTAGTCATGCTACCTTGATTTCTGTTGTTGCTTCTCTTTTGTCTGGCCTCCAAATCTTCTATTTGGATGCTCGAATCATACAAGTCTTCAAATGTTTTGATTGGAAAGCCTGCAAGTCTATCACTAATAAAGGCATGGGCTCTATTGATCACCATACAGACCTAGTCCTTCTCGATGGGCCTCGTGGTTATCTTGGCAGCTTTGGCCCTCCAATAGACTAAGTACTCTGAAAAAATCTCATTGGGCTTCTGGCAAGTATTCTCAAAATCCTCCAAGGTTACCCCTAGTTCCTAGTTGGGTGTTATGGTGATACTGTTCTACGAATATTCGGATAGTATTTCCTAATCTTCTCAAACTTTTTTGGGAAGATCATGGTACCACACTATAGCATCATCTTATAAGGATAACATGAAGTACTTCAAGATGTACTCCTTTAATAAAGGAGTGGTGGCCATGATAGCTACATACTACCAAACAATGTGCCTTTAGATTTCCCTCGCCATTGAACTTGGGCAAGTCTGGCAGGTGAAACTTTGGAGGCAAATTATTGTCCCCAATAAGGAAGATATCATCTAAGTCTTTAACCCCTTTCAGCCCCTTCTTCTTTAAGAGGGATTGGACCTTCTTTATGTCTTTGGCAAACTACAGGATTGATTCAAGCTCATCTTGGCTGGTTGGGCTTCTTCCCCTGTCTCTATCTTGGCTAGTCTCACCCTCATCACCAGCATTTCCTTCGGGTAGAGCTTGGTTCATATGATTAGGCTTATTTTGTGGAGCTTCAACGAGTTGGGCCATTTATTATTGAAGAGCGGTAATGTACAATGGCTTGTTGTAGTTTCTTCCTTTGAAGGATAAGTCATCATCAGTAAAGGTGATCATACTCCTCTCATTTACCCCTTTGGATTCTCTTCTAGTCATGATAGCCAACATCTCATTTGGAGTAGCAGCCATTGATATTTCTACCTCCACCATAGCCTTCACCATGGCTTCTCTATGCTTTTAGGATAAGATCAACAAGTCCTAAATGCTAGCATTTGCTCGAGTTTTCTTTAATTGCTTGACAACTTGGTCTTCCTCTTCCTTGGTTTCTTCCTTGGTAACTTCTTTGCCTTTCTTGATAGTCTTCTCAATTGGTTTCTCCTTTTCATTGTCATGGTAAAATCTACCACTCTTTGTCACTCCTTGAACATTCTCACTCTCACCCTTAAGTGTTTCTCGCTCAGCTCTTACCTATTCCTCTTCATCACTACTAAAGTTAGCCTAAAAGTTGGGAAGGGTCTTGACTTTAGGAATGTCATCCCATATTCCCATGACTCTCACTTCTTCGTAACTTCTACGTAAACTCTCTCTTCTCACAAGGCCTTCAACTCGCTTCCTTTTCCTAGCTTCACTACCCTCTTTCACCTTGAGTCTTTTAGGTGGTAGGCCTCTTCTAGCCCCTTTTCTAGCTATCCACTTCATGGCAAATACGCTTGATGATATGGTGGAGGTCTCTTCTTCTTCTACCTCAACTTTTTCTTTTTCTTCTTTTTTATGGCTCCTCCTCCTCTTGGTCACTGAGGCACACAAATTCACGTTCCAAATTTTGTTTGGCTCCTTTTACTACAATGTTGGTCCATCTACCCTTCTTGGTGAAAATCTGGGCTACCAAAAGGAATGGACTCATCTTCCACCCCTTCAATGATCTTTTTAGGCTCTTCGACCTTGGGCTTCTTCTTTGTAACCACTTTCTAATGGACCCTTCTTATTGTTCAAGCTTGGACTTCACCCTTCTTTTGACTCCCCAACCCTGCTATATCTACTCTCTTCAAAAGAATCCATGACTTGCTCTTCGGTCAAGTCTGACCTAATCATGTTGGTCATTAGAGGAGGTATCTGGTTATGATTGGAAAATGGATTGCTTTTTGTGTTAGGTTCTTGTAACTCTAGGTCAAAAATTTGGCCCTTATCAATCATGGCAGAGGTGATGACATTTGTTGGTAACATGGCCAGTCAATTGGTGCAAAAGCACTCATGATGCTTATGATTGGCTAGACAAGGATTTTAAGGAGGTTTTGATGCTAGAGTGAGTAACACTGATTGGGCATGAAGTTCTTTGAATACTTCGGATGAGGATCGTCCTAATTGGCTAAACTTCCTTGGATGATTTGTTAACACACTGGGTTGATTTAGGCTTCCTTCAGCGGTCAAAATTTGTGATGATCAAAGCGGTATTGAAGTTGAAGCAAGTCTTTGGGTAGACAATTTCGTTAGCTAGGCCACTATGTGCTTCAATGCTTCTATATCTGTACTTATCTTACTGATCCTCCCGCATTGATCGACTATTGCTGCTACAATTAGCTCACCTACTTCTCTTAAACTCAATGACTGGAGCCCTTCGCTATCCCATTTCTTCATTTTGGTTGGCCATCTCGTCTAATGCAAGCTACGATGGCCACAAAACAGAGTTGTTAATGCCATGCATGCATGCATGTATGCATGATATGATGCATGCTTATACAAAGGCATAGACACATTTTTAGTCTTCCAACCTTATTTCTCCCATACACGTAAAGTCGAGTCTCTGTTCCTAGATTCTTCAACCTCATTCCCAAGTCATCATCATGGGATGTAGGAATGCGAGATTCTCTCCCCTAATTCTAACAAACAAGTTGATGTTGGATTTATCATAACATGGCTTCTAAACATCATGATAACCCTAACTCATGGCACATGTCCCCATTTTGTCCTTTATAGGTGACTCGACATGTGGCATTCGTTCATGGTTCCATAAGGCTTGAGTTGATGTTATTCTTAATTATGTGGAATTTATATCCATGGACATGCATTTCAACATGGGTTTTGGATATTTATCCTATTGAAAATTTCTAGATTCGTCTTTATGGGCTTGAGTCTCAAGGGTCCAATGGTCTGGGATTTCTTGAGTGAGAGATGTCTCTTTAGGCCAATCTCTTTTTATAATAATTCAATGGTACGTGCTCAAAGGCGGTGACACTAGCATGAGTCGTCTAAGGTTCAAATGGAGCCAAAGACTTCTCATGCCAATGCCACACAGCTAGCTTAGATAGCTCGTCTCATTTTGTGCAAAGTGTAGTGATGCAAGGACTTAAAATATCAACGAGAGGTATTATTAACGAGGCTTTCATCTCGCTAGAGCATTTACGACCACGACACTGTGTTCAAAGCCTCTTTCGAGACTTAAGGGAACACACATAAGCCATGGGCACAACTGGAGAAAAGAGTCGCCACCTAATTATTCAATTGGGAATGAATGGGGGTAATTCAATCCCTCGCTTTAGGACTTAAACTACCCTCATCACTTCAAAGACGGGTTTGGGAAGTTAGGTACGAGTCTTTCGACTTGCCCCGATACGAATCCGGTCTCCAGTTGGGAAATACCAAATAAGAATATCTCGTGTTGTTACTTAGTCCGCTTAGATGGTTCATTTTATGCACACATTCTCATTTTTATCTTCATTAAACATGTTGACTGATTGTTCAATCAAAACAGTTGTATATTCATACAAACAAAGAAGGAGGAGAATGAATTACATTTCCTTTCAAACATAGGAGAATGGGAAAAGGATTACATCGTTTGTAATAAAATAGTAAAATATTCCATACATTCGTATATTACATTCATTCTAAGCAATGATCACTCACCATCAATGTGAGTCCACCATCACTTCATGGCATCATACTATTACACTTCTCAATATACAAACATTCATACATTCATAAATCATACAAAGCCATAATCTAATATCATGGCGTTCTAGCCTAGATTTGATAAATTCTATCATGGTATTCTACCTATTGCATTCTAGCATTATCCATATCGATTCACGTATCATTATGACATTTCTAACATAAAACATAGCATCTATGGCATATTCTAACCTAATTCATGGCATTCATGGCATATTCTAGCCTAATTCAAACAATCACTAATCCTAGCATTCAAGGGCAAAATGGTGATTCTACCTATTCTATGTTATTTCCTAGCATTCATCAAAACAAGTAAGTTTTCCTAGCATGATTCTAATCATGTACTTGTAAGCATGATTTTAATCATGTGCTCCGAAGCATTTTTCTAGGCATTCACGAAGTAGTTAAAATCCTAAGCATGTTTCTAACTAAGGAAAAGAAAGATGACTTACCTTGATAAGCATTTCCACCTTGCAAAACAAATTGGGTTGGCATAATTCGTAATAACCCTAAACATAAAATAAAATCCTAGAAACACTTATTCTAAGCAAAATAAATGAGAACATGAGAGGGAGGAGAGAACTCTGCTCTCAAGACGTACCCTTTCCGGGTTTAGAGCAATAGAACGCATAAAAAAAATAATGGAAAAGACATCTCAAATTCTTGAGCATGTCTTCAAAAAGGGAAAAGAGATGGTTGTATTTGGCAATCGGTGTGAATTGCAAAGTGGAGGGAGTACGGTTTATACAGGAGAGGGGTGCAAACGAAAAAAGAAAATTTCTAAGCAAATTTCTTAAAATAAACCAATAAGGGTCGGGCGGCTGTTTGATGGTCGGCCGACTAATTTCCTTTCTGCCCCTTCCTTTTTCATCACCCTTCAATGTTGTCCCTTCAAACCTTTACTCCTTCAATCGCACATTACTTTTGAAATTCAACTCTGATTTGCAATCCGTCTGTGAAAACTATACATCAATAGCTTCGCAACAGTAGATGACTCCTTACGAGATTCCTCCTGGATTAATTTCTATGTTTTTTCAAAGCCATGTGTCAATTTTCTAGACTCTTTACCAACTCCTTTTCACCCTTTTCTTCTTCGCTCTCAAGGGCATTTTGATCATTTTTTTTGTTGACATTCATCTTCACTTCATTCTCGAGCCTCAAAAATCCAGTGCTTATATCTTACCCCCTGAGGTTTGTGAGACAAAATTCGACAAAGTATTCTTACTCCATCTTTCTTTCTTCCTTCTCATCATCTTCGACTTCCTCTTCCTTCTTTCAAACTTTCTCACCACTCCTTTCTATTTGTGCAAAGTGTGTGTCCATTCAAGGACTAATGTGTCCACTTACTCGTGAGCGTGCCTATCTAAGGCGAATGTGCCCATCCAAGGGCAAACTTGCTTATCTAAGGTGAGTGTGCCCATTTAAGGGCTAACATGCTTATTTAAGGCGAGTATGCCCATTCAAGAGCAGATATGCCCATCTAAGGGAGGACGTGCGTATCTAAGGCAAGTGTGCCCATCCAAGGGCAAACATGCCTATCTAAGGTGAGTGTGCCCATCTAAAGGCAGTTGTACCCATTTAAGGGTTAGGAAGCATCCTTATGATGCTTATAGTAAAACACTATTTGGCGCGCCAACTTCTTAGGATTTTTAACACTCTTAATTGCACCTACTTCTTAGGGTTTCTAACACTCTTCAATGTGCCTATTGTAAGGGCTTCAAGCACTCTTAAGTGCACCTGCTTCTTAGGGTTTTCAACACTCTTTAGTGTCCCTCTTCTTAGGGCTTGTGGCTATTCTAGGGGCTTAAAATGCTCTTAAGTGCACCTCTTTTTAGGGTTTTCAACACCCTTCAATATGCCTCTTCTTAGGGCTTTTACCTATTCTAAGCGCTTAAAATACTCTTAAGTGCACCTACTTCTTAGGGTTTCCTTCTAATGCATGCCCATTGGGAAAACTTCTATCATGCACTGTTTCGCAGTCTTTAGACCTTCTTAGTCTTTGAGCCTTCGATTGACTATTCTTCATTCATCTTTAATCTCTTCAGATTTTGCATTCATTAGGTTTCATGCCCCACTTCTGGGTATTTTTCATGCTTCTTCTTAATCTGCTTCAGATTTCGTACTTAATGGGTTTCACGCCCAAGTTTCTTTCGATCCACTAGGGGAAATCTCTTGATCATGTTCGGACATTCTTCATTCTTAACTTCTCTTACGTTCGACATTCTTTATTAGGTCTCATTGAGACTATCGTGCTGCTTTTGTTGGGTTTCATTGGGACTGTCTTGCACATTGTCCTGCTTCTTTTGGGTCTTATCGAGACTAACTTGCATATCGTTCTACTTCTCTTGGATCTCATCAAAATTGTCTTGCACATCGTGCTACTTCTATTGGGTATCATCGACACTATCCTGGACATCATGCTGATTTTGTTGGGTCTTATCGAGACTGACTTGCATGTCCTTTTACTTTTATAGGATCTCATCGAGACTGTCTTGCACATCATGTTACTTCTATTGGGTCTCATCGAGACTCACTTGCACATACTTCTATTAGGTCTCATTGAGACTCACTTACACATTGTGCTACTTTTGTTAGGTCTCATCGAGACTCACTTGCACATCGTGCTACTTCTATTGGGTCTTATCGAGACTCACTTGCACATCGTGTTATTTTATTGGGTCTCATCAAGACTAACTTGGACATCGTGCTGCCTCTGTTACGTCTTATCGAGATGAACTTACATATCATGCTACTTTTGTTGTATCTCCTCGAGACTGACTTGCACATCGTGCTGCTTCCACTAGATCTCACTGAGACTGACTTATACATCGTGTTGCTATTGCTACATCCCCTTGAGGTGTTAAGCCCATTTTTTTTATGATTACCCCTAGTATTTCGCACTACATTGTAATTCTACTCGATTACTTCTGGATTGTATACCATTTTGAATTATGCTTCCTATAAGAAAATGTTTGATGTTTCATGTATGCATGATGTCTATCTTAATAATCTTTTCTAACTATATGCTTCTTGCTTAGACTAGAAGGGTCACCAACAAATCGAGTATCTAGAGCAGGAGGTTGAGCGTCTTCAGGCTCAAGTTACTACTTCTCCAATTGATGTTGGTCATGATAAGTGAGGACTGTCGTCACCAACCTTCTATTTTTTCCTTCTACTTCTCCTCACGCCTTCCAATGCAAGCAACCAATGCCACATCTTACATTTTCTAACATGTTTGAGGCCATTCTCAAAAGCCCTTCAGCCTCTCTTGAAGCTTATAAAGGACGATGATTAGAAACGACTCGAATCCAGCAGACTCTTCAATATGAAATTCCTTTGACATGTAAAGCTTGACGTTTCTTTTCCTAAGGAATGTAAAACCTTGTAGGATCTTCCAGATCATGTCTTTCGCTTCAATAGGCAAGAGCTTCGCCCCCTAGATGAAGGATTCTTCAGTCGTCATATGTCTAGTTCTGAGAGCTTCTACCTATCATCGAGACACCATCGATATCTAATCCTGCCAACTTCTTCAACTTTCTGATTTCTACTATGGGCATTCACAACACAGACGGTAAGGTGACATTGTGTTGAATTATCCCATTACTTGAGATGATGGATAAGACCTCATCCGGCTGGCTTTGCCTTCTTCAGTTTTGCCTCCTCACACAGTTTCTATTGGGCTCATCAGACAATCTCATAAATCTTCATCTTATGACTATTACTCCTCACATGGGCCCCGGTTTCATAGCAGTTCCCGTGATTGTGGCTGAGATAGTGATTGGACTAGATCGTGTTAGGATGGATCCAAGCTAGAGATTCGGTGGCAGTTTTCTTCTTCTTTAAGTATTTTTCTTCTTAACCCTAAATTTTGCCTAAGCCCCCCTTTCGGGTTTTCGACTTAGCGGATTCAATCATTTTTCAATTTTTTTTATGCTCTAATTTTTGCCTGAGCCGCCCTTTTTGGGTTTTCGACTTAGAGAGCTTACCTTAACTTTTGCCTAAACCGCCCTTTCTAGGTTTTCAACTCAGCGGGCTTTTTCTTCTTTTCTTTCATGCCCTAACTTTTATCTAACTTGCCTTTTCGGGTTTTCAGCTCAGCGAGCGTGCCTTGATTTTTGCCTAAGCCGCCTTTTCAGGTTTTCGACTTGGCAGGCTCTTTTTTTTCTTTGTTTCTTTTTCTCAGATTTGGTTACAAGAGAGACTATCTATTCCAGCACCATTTCTTACACTTCTTTTGAGATGATTAAGATAATATCTACCATGATTTTTAAAATGATTAGGGCAATTCTTTGCCCCTTATTTCATTTCTTAGTCATGATGATTGGACAACCCTTTGTCCCTGCTTCTTTTCATTGCTAAAGGTGGATAGGTAATTCTTTACCCCCTGAACGAAGAGTTTAGTATCATCTTGGGGAATTTCTTCATTCAACTTCAAAGGCATTATTCTTCTTTCTTTGTAGACATCCATACTAGACAAAATGGTTAACTTCTTCCATAGGTCGTGCTTTTTCATCGTTGGTTGCAAAGTTGCTTCTTTGATAGCCTTGCTAGGAACTGTTGGCAGATTTTCTTCATGTTTTCAATGAACCCAATATCCTCCAATAACAGGTTGAAATGCTGAATGTGAGTTGTGTATCAATTTGACTTACGTTCAAGTTCCTCAAGGATTTCTCAAATTTAATAGCTCAATGGTAATGCATTAACATTGTGATTGTTCATAATTTTAACTCTAAGCCAAAATTATTTCATTTGAGATTCTTTTTGTGTGTGTGCGTGTGTAGCCAATCATACTTCACTTGTTAAGACTCGGATAGCTTTATGCAAATAGAAACTAGTGATCAATCTTTAGAGATAGAATAACTACCATAAGCCCACCTTTCACATCACTCTCCACTAATGTAGGCTCATCACAATATCAAGGATCATTAGGGCTTTATCAAGCTTGTAATGATAGGCTAGGATCAAGGTATGATAAAGGTGACCATAAGGTTATCTCACCCATAATAATACAACCATTCTAGTTTTAATTGAGAGCATCAACTTCTTCTATTTATACCCGCAAACTTTCAGTTTTCACCTACCATGTTTGCTTTGCTTTTGATTTTGAGTGGCTACACCCCTTCACTTTACGCGTAATAGGATTAGCACTCTTTTCTCTCGTTTGTTTTCATTCTTTTTCTTTTTTTGTTTTCTCTTTCTTTTTTTTTCTTTTTCTCTTTTTCTTTCTTTCTTTTTCAAGCTCAAAGTTGCACAAAAACTTGTCAACTTCTTTACATTCCCCCATAAGCATGGTTCTTAAAGCCCTTTTCTAGAACGTTCATATGTTATGAGTGAAGGGTACTATGTAAGAAAAATTTTCCTAGTGTTAGGATAAATTTTATGGTTAGACAAAGAAAATTCTTGATTAGGCTCAATAAGGGACACTAGTGATAATGAAGTAAGTGTACGTGGGCTTGAAAGGCTCAATTGATCCAAAGAGGGCCTAAATCACTTCCTTTACACTATGAAGACTAGGATTTCGCCTTGAGTGGTGATCAAATAGGTTCTTGAGTCTTGTGAGATCTCAACACCAAGCTTTATTCACATAAAGTTCTCTCTAAGTAATATAAAGTTCCTTATTCATGGCCATTGTGCTCAAATGATCCAGAATGAACTCATCTAACAAAAAGAGTCAAGCATGCAAACAACACAATCTCATGTATTACCAAAATTCTATTTTCAATGAGTATCGTGACTTGATCAATGATCATTAAAAGAAAACACAACTCACAAACATAACATTATTAAAACATCATTATTCTTTCTTTGGGTCAGGAATTCTTCCATTATCAATCAAGTCTTGTATCTCATGTCGAAGGTGATGGCATTTGTAGGTGACATAGCCAGTTTGTCGGTGGAAATCACAATATTCATGATGCTTATGGTTAGCTGGTTGTAGGTTTCATGGAGGCTTTGGTGTCAACTAGAACAACATAAATTGGGCATAGAGCTCCTCAAAAACTTTAGATAAGGGTCGTCCTAATTGATTGAACTTTCTTGGTTGATGCTCTACTATATCCTCATCGTCTCATCCACTAATTTGGTCGTACTACCCTTGATTTCTTCTAGGGTAGTTACTATTGTTTCTTTTCTGTCTAGACTCTAATTCTTCTATTTGGATACCTGAGTCATGTAAGTCTTCAAAGGTCTTGATAGGGAAGCTCACCAATCTATCACTGATGAAACTATGGGCCCCACTGATCACTACGGGAACCTGGTCCTTCTCCGCAAGCTCGGTGGTCATTTTGCTACCTTAGCCCTCCAACGAACTAGGTACTTCGAAAAAGTCTTGCTAGGCTTTTGTTTTGTCATCTCCAAATCCTTGAACACTACCCTCAGTTGGGTATTGTGGTGATACTGTTCCACAAATTGTTGAGAAATTTCCTCCCAATCTTCTCGAACTCTCTTTGGGAGGTCATGATGCCATGCTACCGCATCGTCTTCTAAGGATAGCATGAAGTACTTCAAAATGCGCTTTTTTATCAAAGGAGTGGTAGACATGATGGCTGCATACTGCCTCAAATGTGTTTTGGGATTCCCTTTCTTCATTGAACTTTGGCAAGTCTGGCAAGCAAAACTTTGGAGGCAAATCTTGGTCTCACATAAGCAAGATGTCATCTAGGCCTTTGACCCCTTTTAGCCCCTTCTTCTTCAAAAGGGATTGGACCTTTCCATGTCCTCGACCAATTGCTTGACTGATTCAGGCTCTTCATGGTTGATTAGGCTTTTCTCCCTATTTCTGCCTCGGCTAATCTCATCATCACCATCACCATTACCCTCTAGTAGAGATTGGTTCATGCGACTGGGCCCATTTCGTAAATCTTCAATGAGTTGGGCCATTTGTTGTTGGAGCACGTTGATGTCAGCCTTTACTTGAGCCATTTCAGCATTGTTGTTATCGGGTGCAGCCATCTCGTCAATTGATTCCTCTTGCCTTGTCAAACGAACATCTCATCTAACCCAAGCTATGATGGTCATAAAACAAAGGTGTTAATGCCATGCATGCATGCATGTATGCATCATATGATGCTTGCTCATGCAAGGGCATAGACACGCTTTCAATCTTCCAACCTTATTCCTCCCACGCATATGAGGTTGAGTCTCTTTACCCAGGATTTTAGGCTTCATTCCCAAGATATTATCATGGGATATAGGAATGCGAGACTCTCTCTCCTAATTCTAACATTCATGGTGATGTTGGATTCCTTATGATTATCATAACATGATTTTCAAAACATCATGATAACCCTAACTCATCGCACATGTTCCCACTTTTGTTCTTATTGGTGACTTGACATGTGGCATTTGTTCATGGTTTCATGAGGTTCGAGTTAATGTTAATATAACCATGGGGAATTTTAACATTGGTTTTGGATATTCATCCTATTGAAAATTTTTAAAGTCGTCTATATGGGCTTGACTCTCAAGGCCTTCGAGCAAAAGATGCCCCCTTGAGCCGATCTCTTTTTATACCAACTCAATGGTACGTGCTCAAAGGTGGTGACACCAACATAAGTCGTCTAGGGGTTGAATGGAGCCAAAGACTTCTCATGCCAAAGCCACATGGCTAGTTTTAGGCAATTCGTGCTCATTGTGTGCAAAAGTGTAGTGATGCAAGGACTCATTATATCAACATGAGGTCTTAGGATTTGGCATTCCTATCGAAATCAACTTCTCTTATCCCTAGTGGAGTCGCAACTATGAACGGGGTTTTTATCCCACCAGAGCGTTTACAACCATAACACTGTGTCAAAACCTCTTTCGAGACTTAAGGGAACATAAACAAGCCATGGACACATCTAGAGAAAAGAGTAAACCACCCAATTATTCAATTGGGAATGAATAGGGGCAATCTGATCCCTTACTTCGAAACCTAAACTACACACATTCCTTTTGAGACGGGTTTGGAAAGTTAGGTAGGAGTCTTTCGACTCGCCCAGATGTGAATCTGACCTCCACTTGGGAAATACCAAATAAGAATATCTCGTGTTGTTACTTAGTCTGCTTAGATGGCCCATTTTATGCACACATTCTCATTTTTATCTTTATTAAACATGTTGAGTGATTGTTCAATCAAAACAGTTGTATATTCACATAAAGAAAGAGGGAGGAGAATGGATTACATTTCCTTTCAAACATGGGGGAATGGGAAAAGGATTACATTATTTGTATAAAATAGTAAAATATTCCATGCATTCGTATATTACATTCATTCTAAGTAATGATCCCTCACCATTAATCTGAGTCCACCATCACTTCATGGCATCATACAATTACACTTCTCAAAATACAAACATTCATACATTCATAAATCATACAAAGCCATAATCTAATATCATGGCATTCTAGCCTAGATTTGATAAATTCTATCATGGTATTCTACCTATTGCATTCTAGCATTATCCATATCGATTCATGTATCATTATGACATTTCTAACATAAAACATAGCATCTATGGCATATTCTAACCTCATTCATGGCATTCATGGCATATTCTAGCCTAATTCAAACAATCACCATCATAGCATTCAAGGGCTAAATGGTGATTCTACCTATTCTATGCTATTTCCTAGCATTCATCGAAACAAGTAAGTTTTCCTAGCATGATTCTAATCATGTACTACTAAGCATGATTCTAATCATGTGCTCCTAATCATATTTCTAAGCATTCACAAAGAAGGTAAAATCCTAAGCATGTTTCTAAATGAGGAAAGGAAAGATGACTTACCTTGACAAGTATTTCCACCTTGCAAAACAAATTGGGTTAGCATAATTCATAATAATCCTAAACATGCTCCTAAGCATAAAATAAAATCCTAGACAAACATATTCTAAGCAAAATAAATGAGAACATGGGAGGGAGGAGAGAATTATGCTCTTAAGACGTACCCTTTCTGGGTTTAGAGGAATGGAACGCCTAAAAAATGTACTGGGAAAGACTTCTCAAATTCTTGAGCATGTCTTCAAAAGGGAGAAAGAGATTATTGGATTCGACAAATCGGTGTGAATTGCGAAGTGGAGGGAGTAGGGTTTCTATAGGAGAGGGGTGAAAACAAAAAAGAAAAATTTTTAAGCAAATTTCTTGAAATAAACCGATAAAAGTCGGGTGGCCATCTTTGGACAACCAGGCTACCATCCGATGGCCATCCAGCCATAGGCCAATGGCCAGGCAACTGTTAGATGGTTTGACGATTGTCTTAAATAGCCAGCCGACTGTCTGATGGCCGACCGATTAATTTTCCTTTGGCCCCTTCCTTTTTTATCATCCTTTGATCCAGTTCCTCCAAACCTTTGCTCGTTCGATCTCACAAAACTTTTGGAATTCAACTCCGATCTGTGATCCATAAATTTCTATAAAAACTAGACATCCGTAGATTTGTAACGGTATATGACTTATCATTAGATTCCTCCTAGATTAATTTCTATGATTTTTCAAAGCCATGTGTTAATTTTCTAGACTCTTTACCAACTTCCTTTAATTCTTAACTCTCAAGGGCATTTTGGTCATTTTTTTACTCGACATTCATCTTCACTTCATTCTTGAGCCTCAAAAATCCAGTGCTTACAGGTATTATAATTTAGTATCCCAATCGGAATCAAGTTCTTTTATCCCCAGTGGAGTCACCATTGTGAACGAGGCTTTCATCCCACCAGAGTGTTTGCGTCCACTCAAAATATTTTATCCTCATCGCTCGTTCTTCAACAATAAAGTAAAATAACTCTACTTTAAATACTTTAAATAAAATATTCCATATATTTATATGAATGATGCATTAAAATATCAAATATAAACAATCACTTCGAGACTCAAAAAATAATGAATTCCTCACCACTATGTGTGATCTATTCAATGTCTATCAATCTTCTTTTATAGTATTATTCAAACATGCATTCGATTATTCTAAGTGATGGTCCCTCACCACCAACATGTGTCCACCACCACTTCATGGCATCATACAATTAAACATGGCATATTCATACATATGTTCATATCAGTCAATTAGATTTCTAACTAAAGCCATAATCTACAATCATAGCCATAATCTAGAATCATGGCACTTAGACCTAAATTTGATAACTCTATCATGGTAATTCTACCTATTTCTATTCCAGCATTATTCATATCAATTTATAAGGAATCATGGCATTTCTAACCTAAACATAATTATTATGGCATATTCTAGCTTACTTCAAGCAGTCATGGTAAAACAAAGCTATTCTATCTCAATCAAAGCATTCAAGGGCAATTAAGGTAATTTACACCTATTCTATGCTATTTCCTAGCATACTTTGAAGCAATCATAAGTTATCCTAGCATGATTCTATTCATGTGCTCCTAAACATGATTCTAAGATATTCGCAAAGAAAATAAACTCCGAAACATGATTTTAATAAAAGAAAGGAAAGCAAACTTATCTTGGCATGCATTTCCACCTTGCAAAACAAATAAAGGATTAAACCATTCTATATAATCCTAATCATGCTTATAAACATCAAAATAAATCCTAAACATACTAATTCTAAGCATAAACAACCCTAAACATGCTTAATTCTAAGTAAGAAAAATAAATAAGAGAATAGGAGGGACAAGAGAAAACTACTCTCAGGACATACCCTTTTTGGGTTTAGAGCAATATGAAACACCCGAAAACTTTATATTAGAAAAGGCTCCTTAAATTATCAAGTGTGTCTTCAAGAGGGAGAACAGATGAATTTGATGTCTGTTGAAAAGTGAGGTAGAGGGGGGTTTACATAGTTGAAGGGTACAAGTGAAAAAAGAAAGAAAAATCAAATATGGAAGGTTCTAATTGTAATTTTCCAAAAATAAGCAGACAACAATTGGGCGGCTAGTGGACAACAGGCAACGGTTGTTTGACAGCCAAGCGGTTGTTAACACTTCGAACCTTCCTATTTTATAATTCTGTCGTGCAGTCTCTTCTAACCTTCATCTGTTTGATCGTGCATAACTTTTCGATTTCAAATTCAATTTGTGAAATATAAATTTCAACAAAAACTAGACATTCATAGCTTCACAATGGATATGATACATCAAAAGAATCCTTCTAGATTAATTTTTGTGATTTTTTGAAGTAATGTGTCAGTTTTGAAGACCCTTACCCAATTCCTTCTCACTGCTTTCCTCTTCAGCTTTCAAAGGCATTTCGACCGTTTCCTTCGCTCAATATTCATCTTCATTTCATCATTAAGCCTAAAAAATCTAGTGTCTACACATGCTTCTAAGCATTAAAATAAATCTTAAACATGCTTATTCTAAGCATAAATAAACCTAATCATGCTTATTCTAAAGCAAGAAAGATAAATAAGAAAAAAGGAGGGAGAAGAGAGAACTACTCTCAGGATGTACCTTTTTCAGGTTTAGAACAATATAAAATGCCAAAAAACTTTAGACTAAAAAAAACTCCTTGAATTCTCAAGTGTGTCTTTAAGAGGAAGAAGAGATGAATTTTAGGTGCGTCAAAAAGTGAGGAGGGTTTTATATAGTTGAGGGTTGAAGTTGAAAAAGGAAGCAAATTCTAAAAAATGAAGGATTCCAACAAAATTTACGAAATATAAAAGGAAAACAGCCGGTCAGCTATTGGGAGACTGTCAACTGGCACTCTAACAGTCGACCAGCTATCTCACAAGCGCTAGTCAGTTATGGGTCAACGAACCCTTCAATTTAATATTTTTTCAATGTAGTCCCTTCTGACCTTCAGCTGTTTTCGAATTCAACTTCAATTTACAATTTGTAAAATTCTGTAAAACTAGACATTCGTATCTTCTCAACGGTATATGACTCATCATCAAATTCCTCTTGGATTAATTTCCATGATTTTTTGAAGTCATGTGTCAATTTTTGAGACTTTTGGTCGGTTTCTTCTCACCTTTCTTCCCTTTCTTCCAGGGGCATTTTGGTCATTTTCATTGCTTAACATTCATCTTCATTTTAAGATCGAGACTCAAAAAATTTAGTGTCTACAAGTGTGAAAAGGGTGTTGTGGAAGATGTCATATAGGAAAGGCGCGTCAACCCTCTTGCGCCCATATGACCACCTCTACACCTAAGGATATCTCTCTGCAGGGTTAGGAATTCGCCTAGGGAGAATGTGTTAATCATAGCCCACATCTATTCAGAAGGAAAGCAAAAAATATTAGTAGCTAAATTTAAGAGTTAAAAGAACAAAGAGAGAAAAAAATGAAGGCATACCTTGACCAAGAAAGAAAAACCACCGATAAGCTTATGCCAGCGACAGCTAAGATCTAGGTGGTGGTAGAGGTGAGTGTAAACGCTAGAATTTTACTTATAGTTTAGAGGCCCAATGATGATAACCAAAGATAGTAAATCAGGAGCCGTTTCTAAGACTAGCAAGGATGTCGAGAATTAACACCAAGGTAGGTTAAAAATATCCAAAAAGGCTTGGGACTATTATGGCACCGGTGGGGAATAGTGTTGACATTGGGAAGTGTGATTATTGAAAATAGTGATCTATGCCAAAGCAATGCAAGATCAATATAGATATAGTGCAAATAGGGTAAGTGCCTATTGTCTAAGGCTAACACCTTATGGGTAAAGGCATATGCCATCAGGTACAGGCAGCGTACGATCGCGTATAGTTGCCACAGGCGACGTACGAGTGCCTTTAGGTGCAATAGGCAGCACATGAGTGCCTTTGGCATCTAAGGCACACGGCTTTAGATTAATTGCCACATCTAGTTTAGGATTAGTTTAGTTGATTAGTAGATTAACTATCATGTTTAGTTTACGATTTATTTTGTCAATTAGTTGTTAATTATCCATGATTAGTATATGATTAGTTGATAATTAGTAGTTAATTATGTGATAAATGAACAATTATTAAGTATGATTAGGGGTTATGTAAGCATTGGAATTTTGCTTATGGTTATAAGGCTCAGTGACGATAGTCAGAGACAGTTATCAGAAATCCTTTTTAGACTTGCAAGGACACCGAGAGTCAACACCAAGAGTGGGGTAGAAACCTAAGCAGGCCTAGGACTGGTGCGGCACCATGGGGAGTGGTTGAGACCCTAAGAATTGTGTCTGCTCAATGCATACGCAGATTAACCTTCGCGGTAAGGTCTTCATAAGGGTTGGAAGTTTCCTAAGGGTGGAAGGGGTAGCACCCTAGGCCCAAATGGTAAACATCATTGTTTAAACCTAGGAAATAGGTCACTGCCGATAGGGTAGGGTTGGCATCTCCAGCAAGAGGCGTATGCCTCTAGGAACAAGCGTGGAGTAGTTGAGACCCTAGGAATTGTGTCTGCTCAATGCATACACAAATTGAACTTTGCGGTAAGGTCACCGTAGGGGTTGGAAGCTTCCTAAGGGTGCAACTCTAGTCTAAAGGTCTATAGCGCTATAGGCGTATGCCTCTAGCGCTACAAGCCTATGCCCTTAGCTACAGTCCCACATTGGGAAAAGAGCTCATTGTCTGGCCAACTTGGGCTTATATAAAGGCACTTGGCTTATGGTTTAGATCATGCGATTTTGGGGTAGAAAATGCCTAAAAATGAATATTTCGGAGAGATATTGAATATTTTTGAAACTTCTCCTTTAGTATAAATATTTTTGGTGTTCTCTCAATGATCGTGGTGTCCCTTGGATTATTCTAGGACGCCAGCGCTAGTCAAGATTCGACTTGTGATTAAATGTAGAATTTGGTAAGTTTTTTCAGGGCCTGCTATTTAGTTTAATATTTGCTATGTTTAGTTTAGGTATAATTAGGAGATAATTATGCTATGTTTAGTTTAGTTAATTAGTAGTTAATTGCCATGATTAGTTTAGGAATAGTTAAATTAATTAGTAGTTAACTACCATGATTAGTTTAGTAGTTTAATTAATGAGTAGTTAATTGTCATGTTTAGTTTAGAATTAGTAGTAGTTACTTAATAGTTTAATTAAGCATGTGTAGACATTGGATTTTTGAGGCTCGATGATGAAACACAGATGAATGTCGAGCAATGGAAATGACCAAAGTGGCCTTGGATGCAAAGAGAAGAGAGTCGAGAAGAAACCGACCAAAAGCTTTGAAAATCGACACTTGAGTTTAAAAAATCATAGAAATTAATCCAGAAGAAATATGATGATGAATCATATATTGTTGCAAAGCTACAGATGTCTATTTTTTACAAAATTTTATGGATCACAAATAAGAGTTGAACTCAAAGAGTTATCTATGATCAAACAGACAAAGATCAAAGAGAACTAAATTGTATATTGAAGAAACAAAGGGGTTTGGTAGGCCACCATCAATCGACTGTCCTACCACTTGCCAGCCATCCTCCCACAGTCAACCGGCTATCCTCCCACTAGTCGACGGTCCTCCCAAAGATGACCATCACTTCCCCTCCAACTTTTGGAAAATTTCATTAAAATCCTCCATTTTGTTGTTTTTCCCTTCTTTTTTCACTTACGTCCTCACACTATATAAACCCCCTTCCTTCTCATTTTCACTCCTATCCAGAAATCTTCTCTCTCCCTCTAAGACATACTGGTGAGAATTTTAAGGAGTCATTTCTAGTTTAAAAATTTTTTAGGTGTTCTTTGTTGGAACTGAAACACGAATTTAGTCAAAATAATACAGTGGAAGCGACTCCCTGATAAGGATCTAGCGAATACAGGCTTCAAAACTTTTTATGCTTTCTCACCACTTTGGATCCGAGGTATGACTATAAGGGACTAAAATTAGATGTGTGGGCATCAATCAATACTTGGCCAAATCTGAAATCAAAGAATAAAAGGGTCAAGTGGCACTAGAGGTAACTCACACGTCACCCAAGGAATGCTTGAATGTCAAATGTGCAAGCCACAAGGCAGGGTGCCTTGTTTGGCGCAAATCTCAGGGTAGGGTAGGGACACTTGACATTTTTTGTCTTCTAAGGCACTCTAGGGTTCTTGAAAACTTATAACTTGATTTATGTAATCCCTTATGTCCTTCTCCAATTGGAATTTCTGAGTCCCAATTTAATTAGGCCTCTAATCTAATAGAATCCTTATGGAACTTGGACACCTTATAAAAGTTTGACTTTTATATTGGGCTTTTAATTTAAACTATTTAACTTAGTCTAATTTATTTAATTAATCTCCATTAATTACATAAAAGGCCCAATTGGATTTATTTAATTTTATATGTAAAATCTGGGCCTTATTCTCTAAAAAGCCCAATTAAATTAAAGAAATAAATTTCTATTAGTCCAATTCAATTCAAGCACCTTTTAAACAGCTACCAAGGAGACCTTGATAGACATATTTAATTACTAGCTCTAATAAGTTAGGCCCAGTGTCCTATCATCTCATAATTGTAGTGGGCCCCACTTATTAACTTTAGTCTATTTCACTATAGGTCCAAAGTTGCATTCTTGAATTAAATATTCTTTGCAGAAAGCTTAATAATTTAATCTAATTAATTATATTATTTTAAAACCTTATCACTTCAGTAACAAGTTTGCATAAATATACTGTTTTACCCCTCTAATTACATCTTAATCCCTTAATACTAGTTTTACACCATTTAAGTGATTTAAGATTTATTCAAATAAATCTTAGTTTAATGAATAATTTTCATTAAACACTTGTTCAAGATTTTATCACTTAAAACCTTGTAAAACCACGAAGGTGATATTCTACAATCCTTTAGGAGTTATGAATTCCATATCTATGGTATAGTGTCTACTAATATACAAATCTTATAATCCCAACTAGCCAAGGTATTGACCTTTATTTAGATCTCACTTTTTATTTTAGTCAAAGACCATAACATGCATACTAGAGGTACACTACCCACCCAAGATTAAGGTATGAATGCTTCTAATGCTCGGTTGGATTCATTTGGACCATCAAGAACTCAAAGCCTTGGTTATTCCAATGCAAACTTTACCCCTCTATAATTACTTCATTTGGATTTATTTGGACCATCAAGAACTCAAAGCCTTCGTGGAAAGTATTATATTTTTGTTATTGTAGATGATTATTCAAGATTAACTTGGGTGTTATTTTTGAAAACTAAAAATGAGGCCACACAAGCTTTTTCAAAATTTGCAAAAAGAGTTCAAAATCAAAAAGGGCTATTCTATTATGTCTAGTAGGAGTGATCATGGTAGTGAAGTAGACAATGTTGCATTTTAAAATCTTTGTGATGAAAATGGTTATGAACATTATTTTTTCGCACCTAGAACTCCACAACAAAATGGTGTTGTTGAGAGGGAAAATAGGACTATCTAAGAAATGGCTGGGACCATGTTACTTGAAAATAATTTGTCAAAATACTTTTGGGCCAAAGCCGTTAATACTGCATGCTTTATAATCAATAGAGTCCGTATTAGAGCTTTAATAAAGAAAGCTCCTTATGAACTTTGGAAAGGAAGAAAACCGAACATTAGATTTTTTAAAAGTTTTTGGATGTAAATGTTTTATTTTAAACACCAAGGATAACCCTGAAAAATTTGATGCAAAAGCCGATGATGAAATTTTTGTTGGCTACTCCAACCATAGTAACGCATATAGAGTTTTTAACAAAAAGACTCTTGCTATTAAAGAATCTGTGCATGTTGAATTTGATGAAACTAATGTGATTTCTTCGAAGAATTTAGATGATGATATTGTTGAGGTAGAAAAGCAAATCAAGGAATCAAGGCTTGATGAAAAAAGCCAAGATAAATTACAACTTAAACAAGAAAAGCTAGAGGAAGTAAATGAGTCTTCTTAAGAATTACCAAAGGAGTGGAGGTACGCAAAAGCTGACCCTAAAGATCTCATTATTGGCGAACCATCACAAGGAATGAGAACTAGATCTTCTTTTAGGAACTTTTGTAATCATTATGCATATGTCTCTCGATTTGAAACAAATTTTTTTAAAAAAGCTGAAAATGATGAAAGTTTAATTTTGGCTATGTAAGAAGAATTGAATCAATTTGAGAGAAATCAAGTTCGAGAATTAGTCCTTAGACCCAAAAATCATTCTATTATAGGCATGAAATGGGCTTCTAAAAATAAAGTAGATGAAAATGGCACCGTCATTAGAAACAAAGCTAGACTTGTTGCTCAAGGATACAATCAAGAAGAAGGTATTGATTATGAGAAAACTTTTGCGCTGGTTGCTAGATTAGAATCCATTAGAATCTTGTGTGCATTTGAATGTTATAAAAATTTTACATTATATCAAATAGATGTCAAAAATGCATTTTTCAACTGTTACATTATGGAGGAAGTATATGCAGAGCAACCTATTGGTTTTCAAAATCATGATTTTCTAAACCATGTTTTCAAACTCAAAAGAGCACTTTATAGCTTGAAACAAGCACCAAGAGCATGGTATGATCGATTGAGTGAATTTCTCATTGACAATGGTTTTGAAACGAAAAAAGTTGATACTACGCTTTTTGTTAAAACCAAAAATGATGATTTATTAATTGTTCAAATCTGTGTTGATGATATTATATTCGGTGCTACTAATGTTTCTATGTGTGAGGAATTTTTCAAGTGCATGGAACAAGAATTTGAAATGAGCTTAATGGGAGAATTAAATTTCTTCCTTGACTTCACAAGATTTTATCACTTAAAACCTTGTAAAACTATCAAGGTGGTATTATGCAATTCCTTAGGAGTCGTGAATTTCATATCTATGTTATAGTGTCTACTAATATACAAGTCTTATAATCGCAACTAGCCAAGGTATTGATCTTTGTTTAGATCTCACTTTTTATTTTAGTCAAAGACCATAGCCTGCATACTAGAGGTACACTATCCACTCAAGATTAAGGTATGAATGCATTTACTGCTCGGTTGGCATAATTTTCATTTGGTCACGATATTTTCACGAAATGATATAAGTCTATGTGGTCATGTTCAATTTATTCATAATGCACAAGTGTCTTTGTCTTGAAGTCTCCACTTCAAATGATTAGAGACTCACCATTTTCCCGTTAAAGATAAACCACACAACAACCTTATCCAAACAAAGTGTCCAGCTATTGTTTGTAGGTTGTGAACTGGTTTTGGGCTATGATAAATTCTATGTCTCATATATATCTCATATATATAGAATTTTATCAATAGATAAGCTCTGGAGCCTCTTGTCATTGATACAATCATATGTGGGTTAAGTAAATAAGAATAACTTTATTTATTAATGATGTTTCTACAAATTTACAGAAAATATCCATCACTCTTAGGGCACATATTTCACATTCTTATTATTCTAAACATGGAAAGGGTACATCTCAAGAATAGTTCTCTCTTCTTCCTTGTCTTTTCTTGTTTATCTTTCTTGCTTTAGAGTAAGCATGTTTGGGTTTTATTTGCTTAAAATGAGCATGATTAGGAATTATTTTGATGCTCAGAAGCATAATTAGAGTTTTATAGAATTGTTTAACCCTTTAATTATCTTGCAAGGTGGAAATGCTTATCAAGGGAAGTCATCTTTTCTTTCCTTATCTAAAAACATGAATAGGGATTTTATTTCTGGTTTAATGCCTTGAATCATGTTTAAGAACACACGCTTAAAATCATGCTTAGGAGCACATGATTTGAATCATGGTAAGAATCAAACTTATGATGCATTGCTTTGAAGCATGCTAGAAAATAGCATAGAATTAGGAATTGCCTTGGTTGGTTGGAATTGCCATTATTACTTTGATTGATAGAATTAGACTTGATTGCCATGAATTAGGCTAGAAATGCCATGTCTAGGCTTGAATTATCAGTTTTCACTACCAATGCTATGAATAGGATAGAATTACTATGCTTAGGCTAGAATGCCATGATAGAATTATCAAATATGGGTAGAATTGCCATGATTTTAGTTAAAGGCTTTCTTTACGATTTATTTGTTATGGAATGTTTGAATATGCATGAAGAGGCTTGATAAACATTGAATAGACTCATATATGGTGGTGAGAAATTTATTGTTTATCAAATCTTGAATTGATTTTTTATATTTAATGTTTAATATGAATGAATTAATGTGATATTTAAAGTGTTTAGAAGTAGTTTATTTTATTGTTGAATAACAAATGATCGTAATCCTCCTCCCATTCTCCGTGTAAAGAATTGCAACTTTATTCTCCTCATCTCCTTCCTTGTATGAATATATAACGTGTGCATAAAACGAACATTCTAAGTGGACTATATAACAATTCCAAGCAATTCCTATTTGGTATACCCTAGTGGAGGCCGGATTTACTTATGGGCAGGCCGAAAGCTCTTAGCTAACTTTTTAAAGCCATCTCTAAAGGAATGAGGGTAGTTTAGGTCCCAAAGTGAGGGATATCACTGCCGTCATCTATTTTTCTAATAGAAAATGGGTGGCAAATCTATTCATCAGACATGCCCATGGCTTGTTTGTGTTCCCTCAAGTCTCAAAAGACCTTTTTCACAATGTCGTGGCTGCAAATGCTCTGGTGGGATGAAAGCCCCATTCATAGTAGTGACTCCACTGGGGATATGAGAAGTCAATTTCGATTGGGATGCCAAATTCTAATAGCTTACTTTGTTATTTTGGGCCGTTGCATCACTACACTTTGCACACCATGAGCACGAATTGCCCAAACTAGCCATATGGCATTGGCATAAGAAGTCCTTGGCTCCATTCGACCCTTAGACGACTCATGTTGATGTCACTACCTTTGAGCACATACCATTAAATTGGTATAAAAAGAGCTCGGCCTAAAAGGCATATCTCGCTTAACGGAGCTCAAACTATTGGACCGTTATGACTAAGCCCATATAGATGAATCTAGAAATTTCTAATAGGATGAACATCCAAAACCCATGTAGAAATGCATGTCCATGGATGTAAATTTCACATGATTAGAATAACTTGACTCAACCTCATGGAAATATGAACGAATGCCACATGTCAAATCACTCATAAGAACAAAATGGGGGCATGTGCCATAGGTTACAGTTAGCATGATATTTAGAGCCATGTTAGGATAATCATAAAGAATCCAATATCAACTTGAATGTTAGAATTAGAGGAGAGAGTCTCACATTCCCAATCCCATGACGATGACTTGGGAATGAGGCAAAAATCCTAAGAAAGAGACTTGAACTCACGTGTGTGGGAGGAATAAGGTTGGAAGGCTGAAAGTCTATCCATGCCCTTATATGAGCATGCATTTGCATGCATGGCATTAACACCTTTATTTTGTAGCCATCATAACTTAGGTTAGACAAGGAGGTCGTTTAACAAGATAAGAAGAAGCAATTGCTGAAATGGCTATACTCAACAACAATGCTGAGATGACACGAATGCGAGTTGACATCACTGCAATCCAATAATAGATAGCCCAACTTATAGAAGCTATGCAAATAGGCCCAAATCAAGCAAATTGGTCGCCTCCAGGTGGACATGGTAGTGATGAGGGTGAGAGTAGCGAAGACAAAGATAGGGGAAAAGCCCAACTGTCCAAGATGAACTCGAATAGGTCAAGCAATTGGCCAATGACATGGAGAAGGTCCAATCTCTTTTAAAGAAGAAAAGGTTGAAAGGAGTTGAAGACCTAGATGACATCTTACTTATTGGGGATGGCTATTTGCCACCAAAGTTTTGCATGCCAGACTTGCCCAAGTTCAATGGAGAGGGCAATCTGAAGACACGTCTGAGATAATATGTAGTTATCATGGCTAACACTCCTTTGTCAAAGGAGTATATCTTGAAATATTTCATGCTATCTGTGAGCGGCCTCTCACACTCAGTTCCCCACGTAGGCTCCCTTTCAGTCTCCTGGAAAGCCGTACAAGTCAAGTCACAAAGACAAGACTCGAAGAATTAGTTGGAGTCATTACTTAGGTAAATAACCATCGGAAAAGTTTGGATGATGATAGCCGATCCCTTGCTTCTGGACCTATCTACCCATCACCCTTTTAGAGATAAGTTTGGGAAGTTAGGTACAAGTTACACCCGCCTGGATGTTAGTCCGACCTCCACTATGGGCTTATTGAGTTTTCTAGATTCTAAGTCATTAATGTTATCCTCTCTAAATCCTAAGTTTTATTATACACACAACTGCTTTTATCTATTTATTACATGTGAGGTGTTAATAGTTTATATACATACATAGAAAGAGGGTGGAGAATTGATTACATTTCTATCAAACATGGGGAAGGGATTGAGGATTACAACAATTTCAAAATGATTGCGGTAAAAATAGATTATTACAAAACATGGGGTCTCAGGTTATCCCCTCATCATTGAACAGAAATATGGGTATGCATAATTTAAAATGTAAATTAAGCATGGCATTTATCATTAACTAAACTACATTATGCGTAGTTGGTGGCCATAAATCTCTTAAATAATATCTAATTTTCACATGTTTTATCAATAACTGCCCACTAATCATGGCATAATTAATGAATAGCTAACTACAAGATCAATTACTAAACATGCATAATTAAGCCACTAATTAATCATTTCTAATCCTAAACATGGCATAATTAATTAAACTAATCCTAAACTAACATGGCATTATTAATCCTAAACTAAACATGATATAATTATTTCATAATTATACCTAAGCTAATCGTAGCAATTAACTAAAAATAAACAAAATTAAATACTAAAAAAGGCCATTAGAATCTTACCAGACTTGGATCACTATCAGAGGAAGAAATTTGACTACAAAAATCACTAGAAGATTGAATTCTCCACGTATTTGCCATAGAAGCTTGTCTTGTCCTCAAAATTAGGTCCACTTGCCCTTATATAGGCCCCTTAAGGGCCAAAATTGTGCTCTTTTCCTGATGTGGGACTATAGACTACAGGCATAGTGACCCTAAAGGTGCGCACCTATAACTTTATATGCAGCACCTTTTCTTAAAGGCATGCGCCTATAATGCTACAAGCGAAACTAGGGTTTACTAACCTGCTCGAGGCATAACCCTTAGAGCATGGGCTTCTAATGTTATAGGCGACATTTTCTCCACTAGAGGCACCTGCCTATAGCTCTAGAGGCACCAGTCCTCCTGTAGGTCTAGAGGCACCAGCCCTAGCCTACAGTCACCAACACTATTTCTAAGTTTTTCTTTATTACTTTCACACATGTAGCACATGAGCAAAATCAAGTAGTCGATGCTTTGGCAACCTTAGCTACTATATGTGAAAAGGTAAAAGAAGTGCCAATTAAGCCTTTGATAGTAACCCAGACATGGACCCTGCATTATGAAGAAATAAGGGTGATAAAGCTAGAGGTAGAAGAGAAACCATGGTACTATGATCTAAAGAGATACATAGAGCACATGGTACTTTCTTAGAAGGCTAATGAGAGAGATAAGAGAATTCTACGACAGCTTGCATAATAGTTCACATGTCATGAGGGGGTTATGTTTAAAAGAATGGTTGATGGGATGCAATTACGATATGTGGATCAGCAGGAGGCTAGAAAGATTATGGAGGATGTGCATGGGGTATTTATGGACCATAGATGAATAGATTGGTGTTACCTAAGAAAATCATAAGACATGGATTTTTCTGGCTTACTATAGAGACAAATTATGTTCAATTTATGAAGTCATGTCATCAATGCCAGATACATGGAGATTCAATAAATCTACCTCCTAAGGAATTGCAAAATACGTCATTGTCATTGCTATCGCTATTTGCTGCTTGCAGAATTGATTTTATTCAAGAAGTGAAACCATTGGCTTCAAATGGTCATCACTATATTGTTGTGGCAATTGACTATTTCTCAAAATGGATAAAGGCAGAATCTTTCAGTAAATAAGGGGTAAAGCAAATGACCAAATTTATTAAAAGGCACATAATATGCCGATTTGGGGTCCTACATCATATAGTCATATATAATGGTGTGCAATTCCAGGCAGAGACTAAAATATTATTGTAAAAATAAAATATTGAGCATCACAAGCCTTCTCCTTATAGGCCACAAGCCAATGGAGTAGTAGCAACTGCCAATAAAAACATTAAGGAGATGGTTGCCAAGATTGTGCAAACTTATAAGGATTGGACTTACAAATTACCTTTAGTATTATGGGGATACCAGACAATAACATGAAGTTCAACTATAGCAACTCCATTCTCTCTGGTTTATGGTGTTGAGGCACTCTTGCCAGTTGAAGTTTAAGTGTAGTCAACCAGAGTTTTTATTAAAGCAGGAATTCTAGAAGACTAACCAATGGGCCAAAAATAGGTGCAAGCAATTAGTGTTGTTGGATGAGAAAAGGTGAAAGCGCTCTACCACATGCAGTTGTATCAACAAAGGGTAGCCCAGGCTTTCAATAAAGAGGTAAAATAAATAAAAATTAGAGAAGGTGACCTCGTGCTCAAACAAGTTAGGCCTACAATTTTTTATCCAAGAGGAAAATTCAAGCCTAACTGGGAGGGGCCTTATATAGTGCCGAAGATATTGTCAAGAGGTGCTATCAAACTTTCATACATAGAGGGCAATAAATTCATTGAACCAATAACATTAATAGGCTGAAGAAATATTATATGCAAGGATGAAAATAATTAACTAGAAAACTTGAAAAAAGACTGGTTAATGATAGGAGTTGTTTTATGTACGCATATCATTCTAAACAGTTGTAATTTGATTAATAAATAAAATGCAATGTTTGGAAACAAATATGTTCTAACAATGACTATGATTATTGTAACAAATGGGAATCTTCTAACAAAAAGCAATAAAATCAATGTCTTTGTTGTTTCCTTGTTGATGGCTAAGGTGGTTGAAACGAAGGCTGCTTTTCGAACAAATTCTTATAGTTGTCATCCGTTGTAAGATCAGGGGAATGAAACAGATTCCATTCAATCTAGCAATGGGATCAAGTCTCTCTAACATGAGTGAGGAAAGCTCAAAGAGTCTTCCAGGACCAAAGATAGGCACACGTGTCACGATTCTCTGCTTCAATCCATATTGGCGGCAAAGTTAAGAAGAAGCATAGAAGAAGCTATGAGCGAGACCAGCCAATTGGATACAGTTAGTATAGGTGTAAGTGGTTGCATGCTGCAATCACCACCAAGGATATGACCAACAAATGTTTGTATATGGGATCACTTGAAGGCACTCTGTCAAGGGATTCAATAGCTAAAGTTCATGACGAGTGTGATGTTGAGGGCCATATCAAGCAGGGCCTATCTCTAGTTATGCTAAAAGGGATAGTTCCTCTTGAAGCCATATCTGAAAATAAATGGAGATGACCATTTAAAAAAAAAGGATGGATCTTTCTTGGAGTAATAAAAGACTCCCTAGAAAACATTGACTTTGACCAGTTCATAAATAATCAAGTCCATGCAAAGTCTTAACAAGCATCAGGGGTACAAGAGTCATTTTAGAAGTCATATGAGGAATGAACTATATCAATGAGGGGTTGTGAGAACCATCTTCTAAAACAGGCAGGAATTGGACCAGGAGAGAAAACTTAAGAATTCGGGAAGCAGAAGTGGAGGCTTTATCAATTGTTCCCAATATCCCAATACTAGAAGAGAAGGTAACATGACCCTTCCATTTCCCAAGTGTTCATCCATGCTCAAACAGGGATTATGAAAGAAATCAGCAAGATCATTTGAAAAAGGTGGTTTCAATGGATGTCTAGTTTTCATAGACATTTACAGATTGCAAATTGGAGTTGAATTCAAAAAGTTGTGTGATCGAACAAGCAAAGATCATAAGGGACTATGGTACAAAATAACAAAATAAGAGGGCTGAGGTCAAACAGTCACTTGACTGTTTACCAACAACCGACTAGCTGTCAGACAGCTACCTGATTGTTTGATGGCCAGTCAGCGATCTTCCAATGGTCAGCTGGCTGTTGGTGCATATTCTTGGAAATTTGCATAAAAAACCTTCCTTGTTTAGATCTTTCTTCCTTTTTCAACTTCACCCTTCTTCTATATAAACACCCCCTTCTCACTTTGCAAGACACATCAAATTTTGAATAATTCTTCTTCTTTCTCTTGAAGACATGCTTGAGAATTCGAAAGTCTTTTATAGTCTAAAGTTTTCAAGCGTTTTATTGCTTTAAACCTGGAAAGGGTACGTCTTAAGAGCAGAATTCTCTCCTCTCTCTTATCAGTCTTCTTGCTTAGAATGAAGCATGTCTAGGTTTATTTATGCTTAGAATAAGCATGCTATGATTTATTTTGATGCCTAGAAGCATGTTAGGGTTATTATAAATTGCTCTAACCTAAGTTTATTTTGCGAGATAGATAAGCGTGTCGAAGTAAGTCCACTATCTATTAGAATCATGATTAGGAGTTTAATTTCTTTGCGAATGCTTAGAATCATGCTTAGGAGCACATGATTAGAATCATGCTAAGAAAACTTATATTTGCTCTGATGTATGCCAGGAAATAGCATAGAATAGGTAAGAATAACCGTTTTGCCCTTGAATGTCTTATTTGAGCTAGAATAACTATGATTGATGTTGATTACTTGAATTAGTCTAGAAATGCCATGTTTAGGCTAGAATATGCCATGATGACTATGATTAGGCTAGAATTGCCATGAATTAATATTGAACTATGCTAGAATAGCAATTGCCCCGATAGAATTATTGAATCTAGGTCGAAGTGCCATAACACTAGATTATGGCTTTGTTTGATTTATAATTTGTTTATTTATGAATGTGTGAATGTTTGTATTATGATAGAAGTGTAATTGTGTGATGGCTATGAAGTAGTGGTAGACTCACATTGATGGTGAAGGACCATTACTTAAAATGAATATTCAAATGAACAAATGTGTGAATATACTTGTAGAGACTTGATAAGTATTGAATAAACTCATATATGGTGGTGAGGATTTCACTATTTATTAAGTCTCGAATTGATTGTTTATATTTGGATATGTAACTTATTACGAATGAATATGTGGAATATTTTTATTTGAAGTATAATTATTTTATTGTTGAAGAACAAACGATGTAATCCTCTTCCTCTCCCCCCATGTTTGAAAGAAAATGTAATATAATATATTCTCCTCCCTCTGTCTATGGATGCTCATATAATTGATATTTTATTGAATAATCACCTCACATAAGGAAGATAAAATGAGCAATGTGTGCCTAAAATGAACCACTTAAGTGGACTAAGTGACAGCACGAGCTATTCTTATTTGGTATTTCCCAAATGGAGGCCGATTTATATCTGGGCGGGTCGAGTGACTTATACCTAACTTCTTGAACCTATCTTTGAAGGGATAAGGGTAGTTTAGGTCCCGAAGTGAAGGATTGGATTGCCCCCATTCATTCCCAATTAAAGAATTGGGTGGCGACTTCGTTCTCCAGATATGTCCATGGCTCGTTTGTGTTCCCTTAAGCCTCGAAAAAGGCTTTGACACAGTGTTGTGGTTCACAAATGCTCTGGCAGGATGAAAGCCCCATTCACATAAAGGGCAAAGCTCTTGCCTATTAAAGTGGACAACATGATCTATAGGGTCCCAGAAGTTTGCCACAGTATTGAGGAAAGGGATGCCAAGCTTGACATGTTGGAGAAACCTTAATTTGTGAAGCGCACTTGATGCAAGAAGTCATCAATATAGATCCTTCAATGATTTAAGATATGATTTTAGAGTTTTGAGAGTGGCGTTTGTCATCTTAAGTGTTGTATAAGGAGTTATGGGGTGAAAAAAGGCTTATATAGGGTGAAAAATGACCCTCGAATCGTCTAAGTCCATTTTAGGGTTTGACTAGGCTTGACATTCGTATGAGATAGGTGCATGCCTATCATAAAGGCCTAAAACAGCCACACGCCTATCTTAGGCATGACAACAGCCGCACACACGTATCGATGCGTGCATGCCTGATTTCCCCATACAGCTGCAAAAATTGATAAAAAATGGTTCTTTTGAGGTGTATATCCGAAGTTTTATTACTATAGAGCAAGATATGAAAAGAAAATAAAATTTTATTCATATCTAAAGGTTGCAAAGTTTGAAAGTTATCAAAAGTTCTATAACAACATGCATAGGTGAATCCTAAAAGTTCCAAAATCCTGTGCAAAGCCTAAAACTAAAGCAAATGAAATAAAAAGCAACCCATCAGCTACTGGGCATCATCCCCTCCAGTGTCTCCATGATCTTGCTCTCCTCGACCAAGATGAAGCCTAGCAATCTCTACCTCCAAAGTACCAATCATCTCTGCCATAATCTGATCCAAGCGATATGCATATCAGCATTTGCATATTGACTCATATATTAAGACATGCATACATTTTATATATACATAAATGACTTGCCCTCCTATTGAAGCCTATTTCCTTGATGTATCCACGAGAAGCCAGATGCAACCCATCCAGTCACACCACGTTATCACGAGGCACCTGTACACATAAAGATTGATGTCAAAAATTTTTCAACAAATTATAAATGAAAGCAAAAATAGAAGAAAAGACTTACATGCATGGTCTCTACTGGAATGAAAGTATAGGTCATGGAAGGGTCAATGAGGAATGTATGCCTCTCTATGATCCCCTCTCTACTCAGCACCAAGATATGAGCCTCAGGAGTAATGGCGAGGTCGCCAACTGTCACTCCAAAAGGAGGAGCTTAACTGGTAGGATGGAGATATGGTGTCACCTGCTGTACCAAAAAAACCACCATGAGTGGTGTGACCTCTTTTCCTAACAGGACCAGATCTAGAACAAGTAGTAGGAACATGGGGAATATAAAGTAACTATCTAGGCTACAACAAACAAGCACAGGCTCAATCTGCATAGGCCATCTCAGTAGCAAGAAAGTCTAAATCCTCCACCCCCTTGCTATCCAAGTAAAACCTTACGTTTGCATCATCAATTAGTTGTGCAGTGTCTACCATTAAACGAGGAGGAGGAGGAATAAGACACACAGTAAGACCCTCATTCTAGCATTGCATTCTCTCACATAGATACCATATCAAGGTCTTAGGACCTTAAAGAAGTATCCTCATGTCTACCAAAGGGTGAGCGCTCCTCACAGCATCATCCCATCACTCTTAAGGCTCCCAAAGCTAGCAGTTAATCTATAAGACAAATTTAAGCAAGTAAGTATAATGGTGTTTTTTCTTTCAAAAGTAACATAGTTATTTGTCTTACGTGATCCCAGGTGAGGTCTCGAATCGCTCCTCTTAGGTGGGTTAAGTCGTGAGCATAGATATCCTTATGCCCTTTCGACCAAGTGTAAGCATGAGGATATCTATCATTCGTCGGCACAGTAATGGGCTTTGGAAGAAGCCCAATCTCATAAGCCCATATTTGCAAGTTAAAAGAGAAATTTTATACATGCTGTAACTGACGATAGAAAAGAATGCAAAACAGATGCATACATTAGTCATGGGCACAAAACCTTCTATCCTCTATATGTATCTGCAGTCGCGGGCCATGTAGAGATACAAATGGGATAAGGTGGCTTTCCCCTAGTCATAGACTTTCACTTGATCCAAGTCCCTCAAAGGTTGGAGCAGATACATCTTACCTAAATTCGATGCACTGGCAAAGAGTGTCGAGGCTAGCATGTAGAATACGAACCTACGAGTATGTTGTCGAGCCCGAACACGAACAAAGTCCTCCCCAGCATTAATCCTGCCCACTCAATTGTCTCATATGGGCTTGTCCATGATGACAGTGTTAGACTTTCTCCTAGGAAGACAACCAAGAAACTCGACCACCTTATCATTGTGAGAACCAGGCACAGCCAAGCAACTATCAAAAGGAACTAGGACACCTCGAAAGGAAAGTTATATCATAGCAGCAAAGTCCAAGGATGAGATAATAAACTCTCCGATTTGTGTATGGAATGTGTGGGTAATGTCCATCCACTTTTCGTAAAGGACTCTCAATGCAAATCGGTCGTTATACGGGTTGCTAGATAGAAGGGCAGTGATAAAGATGTCAAAACCAATGGCCTTAATGCAACCCAGGATAGGCTCCTTGATATTCTTATATGACTCATGAGCCAGAGCCAAATTCCTTTCAAGGCAGTGCTTACATTCATCCTGTTGATCACAAATGAAAAGTAACTTTCAGGATAAAAATCAATTACACCGGTCAAGGTCGACAAATAAGTGAGTAAAACAACCAAACAAGCATTCAAATGACAAGTTAAGTATCCTAATAGAGACAAATAGAGGTGTATAACATGTAAACAGTCAAAGAATTGCATGAAACAAACAAAAAACACAAAATCGTAAAAATTCTAAAAACTACAGGCAACAAGTGCATGTCTATTATGGACAGGTAGTCTTCAACATATAGAAAATAGGCGCATGCCTTTCAAGCTCTGCAACAGGCACACGCTTGTCTTCAAGCTCTGCAAGAGCCGCAAGCTTTTCTTCAACCAAAACTGATAATTTTTTCTAGAAAATGTTTTACAACTCCTCGAAATACACATCAACACAATATGTTATGCATAAAAGATCATTCATACATCAATATAGAATGAAGATAAACCGAAAGAAAGTCATACTAACCTTTGTGATGACATTGAACGACAAATCACCAACAAAAGGAACATCTTGGCCATCAGGAACGTCTTTGAAAGTCAATTTGATTATTGGGGAGACAGGAAGAACGTTGATATTGGCAGAGAAGTATGCCATTGTGATTTTTTGAGGAGTTTGTGAAGGATTGATATGTTGGCCGAAATTTGTACGTGAGTTGTCAACAACAAGAATGAGATGCTTTTATAATATGTAAGGCTGGCATGAAACAGGTGCATGCTTGGTTGTCTATGACAGGTGCACGCCTATTCCTTGCCAACTTTCAAGTTTTTGTTGTTAGGCCCTCGTGGTTGACAGAAAATACATCCCGACCCTGCAATTGCAAGAAATTTCCTTTAGACCTTTGACTTGCAAAGAATTTCATTTTGGACCCAAATTTGGGAAAATTACAGAAATCGCCAAATACCTTTTAGAACTTCATTTTATTGCTCAATTTTTAAAAAATTCATAGAATTGTAATACTAACGATTGCATTTGAGTATGTTTTGCACGAGATGGAATCATTAGAGCCCACACAAGGGCATTTCATAGAAGGACACCAAAACTTGTACATCGGATAGTGCAAAGCGCTAGGAACTCTCAGGCATCGGGAAGTTGATGCGTTCGAAACTAGCAAGTATACTAGTCGCACAAGTAATAAAGTGATAAGTAGATATCGTTCCCACGAGGATTGATTCTAATTGAATTTGTTATTTTCCAGCAATAATAAACTAAACAGGGGGGTTTTGTTGATTGATTAACTAAACTTAATACGAAAGCAAATGAAGAATAACACAAAGCAAAGTTAAATGGAGTGAAAAATCAATGAGAGACACTTGGTTAAGAGTTCATTCTCTGCCACAAGATATGAATTTGTGAATTAACATAGAATTGTAATCCAATTACAGCATTGAAGTTATCAACCGTAGATAACAACAAGCTCTGTTATCCCAATCTTTCCTTACTTTGTTGTTAAATAAAACAAACTCTTTATTTAATTCAATGGAAGCATTACGATGAGAAAGATAGGTTGATCTAAGCAATAATCACACAAGTTCGGATTATTTAACCTAGGTTGTATTTTCCAATTGCAATCTCTGATCACAATTTTGCTACTAATGATTGGAAATTCATGACAATTACGGATCAAGATTTCTAATCTAGCAATAGACAACAACAGATTATATTCAGTTGGCCATTCCAAATACAATCAGTAAGCAATCATAAGCATTAGATATGGGAAAATACAAGCAACTTCAATTAGAGAATTGGATAACAATTTCTTACACAATCAACTCACAAAATCCATATCAAGGGCTTTGAAATCACCCTCAACCAATTCAGATTTAGTTACACATATTCAATCAGAATAACAAATACAATACAGAGAAATTCCAGAATTGAAAAGGAAAGAAAGAACTTAGCAAATTCTTTGAAAATCTTCTTTGTAGATGAATCTTCTTGGAATTGTAGTTCCTCCTCTTTCAAAATCTTCTTTCTCCTTCAAGAACTCCAAGGGATGAGAGAAATCCAGAAATGCAGCCTCCTCCCACGTTTTCCCCTCTTCAAGTTATGAAAATAAAACCCTAAAATGTGTTTAAATACTCTGCTACAGTAACGTGCTACAGTGTCCCGTATTATACATGCTACAGTGATGTGTGGAATTACATTTCTACACTTCTCACACTGTTTTGATTACAACTTTCGGTACACTGAATGGATTCATAAACCGTAAATTTCTCCAAAAAGTAGACTTCGAGAGCTTTTCAACGGTATATGATATGTCATCGGGTTCATTGTATATCAATACAATTAAATCCGAGAAGATGGTTGACTAGCAGAGGTGAAAATGAAGGGTTTTACTCCATTTTTGTGCAAGTTGCTCCAAAACTCCTACAAACATCAAAACCACACAAAAACATAAAAATACCAAGGAATATAGCAAAGAAACATGGACGAATTGATATAAAAATGATATATAAATAGACACTTATCAAATTCCCCCACACTTAGACTTTGCTAGTCCTCGAGCAACTACGACAATATGAAATAAAACTAAACCGAAACAGAATCAACAAAAAATTAAAACACACAAATGCTTCATCTTGCAAATAGGCCTCAAAGATTGTACTTAATTATAACCCAAGGAAAACTTCAAAATAATGCACTTGATCAAGAATTTTATCTCAAAGATTAGTTTCGCTTCACTTCAATTCCTCAAGTGTGTGTGTGTAGAGCCATTCTCACCTAATCACTTGTAACCCGGATGAGTTTATGCATAAAAATGAATCATATTTAATATTGAAGATGTGTAGATAAATGAACTCCATAGGCCTGCTTTTCAAGTCACTCTTCACTAATGTAGACATGCACAACACCAAGGATCAAGTAGGCTTTATTAAGCTTGTAACGTTTGGCTTGGGTGAAGGTATGATAAAGGATAATAATTTGGCTCAAATCACCCACAAACACATAAATCATTCAAGACTATGTAGAGCTCAACCCTATAACACAACTTCATTTCAATTCACCAGGTTACTCCCCCAAACTTATTTAGAACACTCAATCTTTTTTTTTTTTTTGCAGAAAACAAAAGAAAACTACACCCCCACACTTTGTTGTTTCATTCTTTTTAAGAACACTTAAGGGTATAGATCTCTTATTCTTCTTCTTTTGTTCTCTTTTTTTTTCTTTTTTTTCTTTTTTTTTTATTACACTTCCCCTCCCCCACACATAAACAACATTGTCCTCAATGTGTAAGTACGTGGACGATAAGTACAGATTGGCTTTTGTTTTCTTTTTTTCTTTTTTTTTTTTTACAAACACAATAGGACTCACTTGCATTGCTCATGACACATCCCACCTCCTCTAACTTCCCAAAACCAGAACATAGCTCAGAATTTAATTGTGAATGATCTACATGCTCATAGGTAAGGGATAAACTGTTTGGAACAAATTCATTTGAGGTTAGGAAATCTTTTAGTGAGTTAACAAAGAAAAAAGCTTACAGAGGCTCAAAGGGGTAACTAGGGATCAATTTCAGTCAAGGTTGGCTATTAAGGCTCAAACGGTCCAAAGATGGCCTAAATCATTTCCCCAATGTTGCACAGTCTAGGATTTCGCCTCGAGTGACCATCAAACAAGTTCTAGAATTCATTGAAATCTGAAGAAACATTTAAATTACATAAACTTTCTCTAAGTGAACAAATAACTCAGTGATAATAGCTCAGTGCTCAATGTTGCGCAAGGAATCAAAAGCAAAGCGAAAACCAATAAACATTTCAAGCACACAGATCCATGCATCATTTATCATTTTCCAAGAGTTATTCTTAATTCAATCATTATCTTATCATCGACCCACAAAATGCAAGAAAAGAGGTACGTGGCGTTGTTACACCTGAGTCAAGATTGTATATTTCAACAATCCTTAGGACCAGTAGCCCGCAGACTTAAGGTTTCCAGCCTATATACCTTTATTATGAAAGAACAAAACAAGAAACAAGACACTTCAAACAACATAAAATAAACAAACTACAGATTTATTTAGAGAGAATGCGTTTCAAGAGTTAAGGAAACCCCATATTCTGCCATTCTCAGGTTTTTCCACAATGTTTTTTTTTTTCGAATCGAAACTGATAAGAAAAAACACACAACAACTCTAAATTACACAAAACTAAACTTACTCATAAAATAACAAAGTCCAACAATCAGCAAACAAAAACAAGTCAGTTAGAATGGGTCTAAAAGTTTAGAAGTTAGCCTCCTTATTCAGCCATTATGGATTGAAGAGATCCAGAATGCGTTTCAAGAGGAACTTAAACTTTTTAAGCCACCACTCTAAAAACCGAGATTAGAAAATATTACCTGGGACGAAAGAAATAACCTGAAAAAGCTCAAAAGAAATGACATGAAAAATCTCAAATAAACACACTAAAAAGAAAGTAAACAAAAATGAAGCAAAGCAATAGATAGAGATTACAGATGGAGCGTTAAATCCAGTCTACGCCTTTTATTGCCTTCTCCAAACCAATCTATCCGAGCCATTGTTGGATCAAGCGAATAGACGAATTCTTGTAGTTTGTCAATTAACTCCCCTGCGGTTGAAGCTGTAACCAGGATTTGCCTCGCCGACAGTGAGATGAAATTTTTTTCTACAGCTTGATCAAGAAAAGACAACAAACCATCAAAAAAATTATTGACATTTAACAAACCAATGGGTTTCCGATGGATGTTTAGCTGTGCCTAAGAGGTGATTTAAATATCTCCTCTAATGTACCATAACCACCGGGCAAAGCTATAAATGCATCAGATTTAATGACCATATGTGCAATACGCTCATGCATCTGTCTCTTATACACATCTAGATGTGTATAAGAGACAGACGATATCTCGTACAGCTAATGGTTTTGGGATAATGCCGAGAACTTTGCTCCCTCCTAGGGATGCAGCTGTCGACACACACCCCATTAACCCAAGACTACCCCCTTCATAAATCAAATGAATACCCCTCGCAGCTAATGTCCTACCAAGATCAAGAGCTGCTGTTGTAAACTCTCCATCTTTACCAAATTGCAATCCACAAAATACGCATATATTTTGGAATCGCTGAATTGGCGTTTTCTCCATTTCTACAAGTGCTCTAATCTTGTGTAAGACACGTTAGGTATTATGCTTTTCAATTGCAAGACAGGTTATGGAATGACATATGAAAATATGCAGAATGTATATATACACACGTAAAACTCTCAAATTTTGACACATGGGGACATACTTTCGGTGGGGTTGCTCGATGCAGATTTATCGCCCCAAGATTTGAAAAAATGAGATATGCTTTCGGCGGGGTTTGACAAAACCTACACACTTGTCTCCCACGTGAAGCATGGAAAAATGGAGATACACTTTCGGCGGAGTTTGACAAAACCGCCACACTTGTCTCCCACGTGAAGCATAAAAATAAAGATACACTTTCGGCGGAGGTTGACAAAACCTCCACACTTATCTTCCACGTGTGCTTATATCATGGGGTAGTCATATGGTTTGTCAAAAAGAAAACTTGAAATTAAAACAAACAAAATCAACAAACAACAACAACACAAAAACAACATTGATAATCTGATCAAACGAAACAAGAAAGAAATAAAATTCGACAACAACAACACACATTCAAATATACAAGTCGTTGTGATTGTGGCTCACATCTTCCTCTGGTTTTACGTCCAGTAACGGCTGAAACGCCTTCTATGAGTCGGGGATTTGCTTCCCATCCAGTTTTCTTATAAACTGGCAAACAGGGTCGTTTTTAGTCAGATTCCCTAGACTATAACACTGCAATTCCTCACGAAATTGTGTCCATAGATTAAGCAATTCACGCTGAACAAGTCCACAAGAATGTGACTCGAGAGTTAACAAACATTATCCAGCGACTCATTACTCAAACCATTCTTAATAAATGAAAGTTTATCTTCTCTATTCCTGGACGCAAAACCTAATGAACGACAAGTCTGGTTATAATTCCATCTAGCACATTTATAACATACTTGTAACCTTTTCGCTCTTCGCCTCTTGGCGTAGTAGCTTTTTCCTAGAGCAGGCATGTATTTTGCGAGATTAATGTCCGGCTCACCGGACAATCTCACCTTGGCTTCGATAAGCCATCGGATATCAGCAGGCACATTTAGGAGCATCAATGCCCGAAGTCTAGTCATCCGTACTTTATAAATTTTAAACACAGCATTTTGAGGAAGTGAAGGGAATATTTACGAAGGTTCGATAGAAAGATATCAGCATCCATTGAAGAGGAGAAAAGGAGAGATATTACCGATAATACGATTGAGTTTGTTCTTCTCCCAGATATGCACGTTTCAAACCTTCGGGCAATGGCTTCAACTCCCGTTTGAATGTTTCATCAAGCTATTGCACAACTAAACTCAAAGCACGGAATAATCAAATTAAACACAAGAAAAGAAAAGAAAAGAAAAGAAAAGAAAATAGAGACACATAAAAGAAATAAAAACATAAGAGCAAACGAAAGTCAAAAACAAACAACAAAGCAAATGAGACAGATGGCAAAGAGAGATAAAACCTGATCAATTATAATGGCCCATGAGAGGAATCTCCTCGAAACACAAAAATTGATCGTTACTACTTTCTTTTCTTTGTCTCTTTTTATTTATGTTTCAAAAACATTGGGTTGCCTCCCAATAAGCGCTTGGTTTAATGTCCTCAGCCTGACGTTACTTGCCATCACCTATCAAGATAAGCTGGCTCGTAGAGAGGTACCTCCTCGATGTCCTGCATCACTGAATTCTTATAGTAAGGCTTCAACCTGTGCCCATTCACCTTGAATACTTTATCCGTTTTTAAGCTCTTGATTTCCACTGCACCATGGGAAAAAACATTAGTAATAACAAAAGGTCCAACCCATCGAGATCGTAATTTACCTGGAAATAACTTGAGGCGAGAATGAAATAAAAGAACTTTCTGTCCCACTTCAAAATTCTTCCTGGAGATCATTTTATCATGAAATGCCTTAGTTCTCTCCTTGTAAATTCTGGAATTCTCATAGGAATCATTTCTAAGTTCTTCCAATTCTTGTAGTTGAAGCTTCCTTTGTTCTCCAGCAGCATCCATCTCCATGTTACAAAGCTTTACTGCCCACCATGCTTTGTGTTCGAGCTCTACCGGAAGGTGACATGGCTTACCATAGACTAACCTGTATGGAGACATACCAATAGGTGTCTTGTAAGCAGTCGTGCCCAAAGGTAGTCTTAGGCTCCAATCTTTTCTTTCGGATCACCGTCTTCTCGAGAATGGACTTTACTTCTCGATTTGAAACTTCAACTTGACCACTAGTTTGTGGATGATAGGCAGTAGACAACTTGTGAGTGATGTTGTATTTCTTGAGCAAGGCTTCAAATGATCTGTTGCAGAAGTGTGTCCCTCTATCGCTTATCATGGCTCTTGGTGGTCCAAATCTCGCAAAAATGTTAGATTTCACAAAATCTACAACAACTTTAGAATCATTAGTTCTCGTAGCTCTTGCTTCCGCCCATTTAGAAACATAATCCACAGCAAGTATAATGTAAACATTACCAAATGATGAAGGAAAAGGACCCATGAAATCAATACCCCACACATCAAAAATCTCGACAATAAAGTATAGGGGTTTGTGGCATTTGTGATTTTTGGCACTTAAATTACCTGTCCTTTCGACAAGGTCAAAGCTTTGCCGAAGAGATATGCATCTTTGAACAAGTATGGCAGTGATGATCCACAAATCAAGAACTTGAGGGCTGTTCTTTTTGGTCCCAAGTGACCGCCACATGCATAAGAATGACAGAAGGTCAAAATTGAATTAAATTCAGATTCAGAAACACACCTTCTTATCACTTGATCAGAACAATGCTTCCATAAGTATGGATCATCCAATATGTAATATTTGGCAATGTTTTTGATCTTGTCTCTTTGAGCTCGAGTCAATTCATTTGGTAGCTTCTTGGTAACTAAGTAATTAACAATATCTGCATACCAAGGGGCTACTACATGTAGAGACAGCAATTGTTCATCCGGAAAACTTTCTTGTAATGGCAGTACATCCTCGTCATGGACCATGCGACTGAGATGGTCTGCAACTAAGTTTTCACTTCCCTTCTTATCTTTGATCTCCAAGTCAAATTCCTGTAAAAGGAGTATCCACCTGATAAGCCTTGGTTTTGCATCTTTCTTTGTGAGCAAGTACCTCAAAGCTGCATGATCAGAATAAACGGTTACTTTAGTACCAATCAAATAAGATCGAAACTTTTCTAAAGCAAAAATAACCGCTAGCAGCTCTTTCTCAGTGGTAGAATAATTAAGTTGAGCATCATTTAAAGTCCGAGATGCGTAGTAAATGGCATGTGGAATTTTGCCAATTCGTTGACCCAAAACGGCACCCACAGCATAGTCACTCGCATCGCACATGATCTCGAATGGATAATCCCAATTTGGAGATTGGATTATTGGAGCCGAAGTCAAGAGTTCCTTCAGTTTCTCAAATGCCTCTTTGCATTTCTCATCAAATTCAAAGGCCACATCATTCTGTAATAATCTGCATAGGGGCAATGCTATCTTCGAGAAATCTTTGATGAATCTACGATAAAAACCTGCATGACCAAGAAACGAACGAATATCCCGCACACTTGTGGGAGGTGGTAAGGAACATATAAGATCTATCTTGGATTTATCAACCTCTATACCCTTAGCAGAAATAACATGTCCCAAAACTATACCCTGATCTACCATAAAATGACATTTCTCCCAATTCAGAACAAGGTTAGTTTCTATACATCTTTGAAGTATAAGGGTAAGGTTGTCAAGGCATTTATCAAAAGAATCACCAAAAACACTAAAGTCATCATAAATACCTCAATGATGTTCTCAACATAATCAGAGAAAATACTTACCATACACCTTTGGAAAGTGGCAGGGGCATTGCAAAGACCGAATGGCATGCGTCGATAGGCAAATGTACCGAATGGGCATGTGAATGTAGTTTTCTCTTGATCCTCAGGGGCAATGACAATCTGATTATATCCTGAATAGCCATCAAGAAAACAATAATGAGAATGACCTGCTAAACTCTCCAGCATTTGATCAATGAATGGCAAAGGAAAGTGATCCTTGCGAGTTGCAGAATTGAGCTTTCGATAATCAATAAAAACTCGCCACCCGGTTTGGATACGAGTGGGAACTAGCTCATTATTGTCATTCTTAACCACCATAACACCAGATTTCTTTGGAACGACTTGGACTGGACTTACCCACTTGCTATCCGAAATTGGATAAATCACACCCACATCTAACAATTTCAGGATTTCTTTCTTGACAACGTCCATCATTGGAGGATTCAACCTCCGCTGTGCTTCTCGAGTGGGCTTGGATCCTTCTTCTAATAAGATACAGTGCATGCATATGGCTGGGCTAATACCTTTGATGTCAGCAATTGTCCACCCAATGGCTGTTTTGTGATCTCGAAGCACTCGAATGAGTTTCTCTTCTTGTAATGGTGTAAGGCCCTTGGCTATTATGACTGGCAAAGTATCCGTCTCACCCAAGAATACAT